>JAVCKT010005838.1:0-20527 GCA_032273925.1 Rhynchotus rufescens | reverse complement strand
TCACCCAGGCCTGGAAACAAATGGAAGAAAGAGACCTTGGCTTTTGAGAGTCGGTAAAGCAGTTTATGTCTGTCTTTGACCCCACTGTGTGCAGGGTTCCCTGTAGGGTGGAACACAGTGCTCCAGTGGCTAGAGCTCACTGGCGCTGCCTCATCAAGAACTACCTTCTGGGGGAGCTCAGGGACCTTGGCTGACCAGGGAAGCAAGATACAAGACACAAGGGTGCAAGGGATATGGACCCACGGATATGGAGCCTGCTCAGCCCCCTATTCTCCCGCTCACCATTCCTCTGCACCTTGTTCAGGTGTGCGACAGTCTTGGGCGGCGTCACATGGACCTGTGTCCTGACTGCGCTTTCTGCTCGCTGAAGAGGGAGCAGTGCCGGAACGCCACCAACCTGAGACGTGTTCATTGCAAGACAGGGAATTTCATCTCCTACATCAACCCCTACACCTCAGCTGAGCTTCAGGCTATAGTCAATCAGGTTCAGAGCTTGCTCTATCTCTGGCGGGTCTGTGAGGAGGGAGTCTGGAGGGAGTGGTGGGGAGGAAGAACAGATGTCTCAGTCCCGCTCCATTACAGGTCAAATCTCCCACCTTGGAGTACAATGGCCTGAAGGTTTACAGAAGGTCGAGTGAAGAGTACTGGTGTGGCCACTTGGGCATGCGTGGCTGTGAGGACCGAAGCGTGGCACTCTGGCTGAAAGCAGAATACGCTTCCTTTCAAGTTGGGGATGCTCCAAACCAGGTGGGTACCACACACTAAAGCACTATCCCATTTTGCCTTCTCCTTCCTCTTCTGTTTTCATTCCTGTCTCCCCAGATCTGTGATGCAAGTGGAATTCAATACCCCAGTTACTGCGCATTCAAGAGCCACCAGTGCCTGCAACATAGCCTCCAAAACCAAAAGGTGAGAAGCAGTTTGCACCAACCTTTAGTCAGTCCTTATCTTCTCCTCCATGGCTAAGTCACTCCATGTCCCTTCTCACTGCAGCCCTGAGTCCCTCCAGGACTCAACAGCCGAGTGCTTTTCCCTCCAACAAGACATGATGTGAGTGTTTGTGGGAGTAACAAATATTGACCCAAGCTTGGATGGCTTGGTAGCATGGCATTGAAGTACTGTTTGCACAGATGCTTTAACAGATAGTAGTAGAGACAGTCACTAATGTCAAGACAGGAGCCATGGGGAGTGTCCCATCCATCACTGTATCACTCTATCCCATCATGGTGGAAGGTCTCCCTGCCTTGCTGTATGCTTCCTAGGTGGCAATGAAAACAAGAGATACCAGAGCAGGATGGAGGACTAACCTGTATCTTAGGAAACACACAGTTCAGCTATTTCCCCCTCCATAGTACTTCTCTGGAGGCCCTCTCCTCTAATGGCCACTTCCATCCCATTGCCTCTGTGACCTGAGGGAGAGCTGCCCCAACTCCAGGCTGCTGGATGATGCCCTTTGTTCCAGAGTCCCCTTTGTCTAGGGGGATAATGGGGTTTGGTGCTCTGCCTGATGCTCTGGTTTTCTTTTCAGGTGTCTCGTGTTGCCTGCTCCCAGAACAAGGCTCACCGAGTGCTGACTGAGGAGGAAGGAAAGGAAGAGGTACTGCTGTGGCACCGCTGGTTCCTCAGTCTCATGAGGAATTAAGTGCAGTAGTTGGAGACAAGCAGAAGGTACACGGATCCAGGACAGGCCCTTGAGAGTTGTGACGACGTTGAAAACCTGGACAGCTCTGATGTCTGGTGAACTCCCCATTACCCAATCTCATCTGCACTCCTACTCAGCTTCTTTGACAGCAGCACGGCCTTTCAACAGAAGTTTCATTCAACAGCATTTCCCTGTGGTGCCTACTAAAACTTCTCCTGAGAAAATTTTCTCCAGCCACAGGAACTGAAAGGCACTGACATCTGCCTCAGAGAAATGGACCTAGGGCCAAAAGCCTACATGTTCATGTCTGAATTGCCCAGCCATCTTTGTTTTTACAATTTTGAAGGCCTGTGCCAATTGGGATCATCTCTAAAGCTGAGTCATGTTTTCTTCAGTTCATTTAACCCACAAAATTAAATTGTTCTGTTCTCTTTGCCAGTGCCATTTTATTTCACTCCCTAATAACCATTCTCATATCTGTGGTACCCCCTGCCCCAGTTCACCCTGCTCAGGTCCCTGGTGCTCGTCACTTATTGGAGCCCCAGATGAATGAGCTCTCAGCCCAAGGATCTCAACCCAGCACAACCTCATCCCCTTCACGCCCACTAGAGAGAGCACAACCAAGTGCCCTCCAGATACTAATGCAGTGCACTAGGAAGGAGCTTCATGTACACACTTTCCTTTTTTCAGGTATTTTATTTATAATGATCAAGGGTTTATTGGGCTTGCATCCTCTAACCTTCCATCCAGAAAAAGAATTCAAACTACAAAAAGCCCAATAATTTGGAGAGAGCATGCCAGGCAAGGATCACACAGTAGATTGTGGGACACCCGCCGGAGCCGCAGGCTGCTTTTAGGAGTGCAGCAACACCCCCCATCTCCTCAGAAGTCCTCTCCCTGCTCCCCTTAGTGTGTGTCTCTGCGTGGGCTGCCCTCTCACCACCTGCTCCATGTGCTTGCCCCTTTTGCTGTGCTAGCCCACGGTGCCCGCGTGCCACGGCAGCCTGCTCACCCTCAGCGGCAGCTGTGCACGTCCACCACGTGCCGGCACTGCCTGCACGTCACCGAGCAGCACCAGCGGAACTTGCAGCCGCATCTCTCCACCACTTCGGTCTGGGCCGTGCGGAAGCCCCTCCCGCAGCACAGCAGCTCACAGCCATCCATGCCCGGGGATGTCCGGTTGCACTGGCGGCCAGAGGTGCCGAAGACCCCATGCCGAGGGTCCCAGTCACAGAAGTCCGGGCTGGCCAACAGGTAGACTAGGTCATGAACAGTGTAGGGCTTGAAGCGAGAGCTCTTGGGCACCAACAACTTGCGGGAACCAACCCACTTGGGGTGAACCTCTGTTGCCCCCTCAAACTTTTCCTTGAGGACATTGCCCACCTCGCGGAAGGAGGGCATGGCCTTCCAGCAGGTGCGCACTTCGCAGGAGCCCGACACACCGTGACACTTGCACTCCACCTTCATGTGGGACAGGATAGCCTGAGGAGGATGGAAAGCCAACCAAACCTAGGACACCTTCCTCTGTGTCTGTCCCATGTCTGTGGTCCCCAGAGCCGCTATTCTTCCACACTCCTCCCATAGGACCGATGGGAGGGATCAGAAAGAGATCCCAACACTCAGCTGGAGGGCAGGACCAGCCAATGGGAAGGGAGGGCAGTTTCTTTAACCTAAACCCAGTGATTATGAGACAGAAGGAGCTCCAGTCTATGGAAAACAGTCTGGCTTTGATCTGTAAGAGAAAACTCTGACGCAGTGGAAGAGAAGGCTCTTGCTTTGATATGTGGGGTAGGGGGAAACAGATCCCCTTTGCGACAGGAAGGATATGGAATCAGTTCAGACAGAAGTACATATAGAGAATAATCTGTTTGCTCAGGAGGGGTTGGTGAGATAGGGAAGCAAGACAGAGCAGAATGGGAAAGTGAATTCCTTTTGAGAAAAAGGCTAGAGAAGGTAATTCATTTCTGGGCTCTGTGAGGAAAAGAAATCTGCCCTGACGAAGGCAAGGAAATTCCTGAAGCAGGATTTGCAGCCCTTGTCCTTGCCCTTACCTTCCTCCCAGCTTCATTGTTGTGCAGGTTCATGAGAGCTCGGCTGGAGGAGATGCCACGGCTCCTTTCAGGATTGTCTACAAAGGCTTGAGAAAATGCAGTCCCATAAGACAGGTTATCAGAGCAGCCTGACCACTGGAAACCTGTGGAGAGAAAGGAGGCTAGGCAATGAAGAAGGAAAGGTCAGAGGAGAAGCCCTAGAAGTAGAGCTGAAGGAAGAGTTGTGGGAAAAGTGAGCTCTGTTTTGCCCCAGTGCGGGTGTTTCCTGTGGAGCTCGCCCTGTGTCATCCCCTCCTTCACCTTCGGGACTGACTCCTCGGATCTTGCGGTCACACCCACAGCTCTCCAGCTCCCCGCGACTGCAGGCCCGGGTCATGGCGAAGGCGACGCCTGCGGCGGCGATGGCGTGGATGAAGGCAGACTCCCGTGTGCCTGCAGCAGGGCGAGAAGTTGCACCCATCTGTTGAGCTTGGTGTGCCCTGCTGAGAGCAGAGGGAAAGCACTGAGCGGAGCACAGGGCAGGGGTGTTGGAGGAGGAATGGAAATAGAGACGGCCCAGGAAAAATCACTCTCAGGATGTTCAGCCAATGCTGCACCACCCAAGGTCTGTAGCCAGCCAGGATTCTCTGCCCGCAGGCAGAGGGCAAGGAGGTTTTTAGCCAAATAGCCTTCACTCTGGCATTTGTAATTCCAGTATTCCCAAAGAAAGAAAGAAAGAAAGAAGTCAGTCACTGCGCAGCCCCAAGAGCCCTGAAAGGGGAGCCTGTGTATGAGCAAGGGCAGGACCTCCTGTGCAGGGAAGGTTTTGAGGGGGAGTCCTGCCACCTTATCTCCAGCAGCCAGCAAGAACAAACTCCTCTTTGCTCCCTGTTTGCCTCCTCACATATAAGCCTAGGGAAAAGAGGGTCTGTGGCAGGAGGTTTGATTTGACCTGCAACTCCCAGGAGAGGGAGATGGAGCAGCCTGCAAAGTTGATATTAATGGTCCACATGGGCCAAAAGCCAAATCTGTAAGAATGATAATGAGGTTTAGCCAGAATATTTCTATTTTATTACAGCATGGGCATTTGGTTCCAAGTCTGTTCTGTATTGACAGCTAAGCTAACGTACGGCTGAAGATTCTGTACATGCATGGGCTCAGTGTGACACCTACACATTATCCCAGGCAAGGCTGATGTACAAAGAGGACCCCAGCTATATATTGAAAGGAACCATGCCATAAACCAGCTCAGCCTGTGCTGCCTCCCCCTTGCCTGCTGACCTTGGATGGTGGCTTTGCCGAAGACCCGCAGTCCCTGCAGGGTGGAGCAATTCCACCGGCGAGCATGAAACTGATGCTGGCACTCTTCGATGGCCAGCTCTGCTCCATGTTTCACTGCATCCATGGCTTCCACCTGCCGCTGGCAAATGCGTACCTGCTCCTCTACCAGCCCCGTCAGACCCTTGCAGCCACCAGGGTCTTGGAGGGCCCCACGCAGGGAACTCTGCTTGGCCAGGTACCTGTGGGGCAGGGAAGAGTCTCAGCTGAAGACAGGCTAGAGTCAGGGCTGTGTCTGCAAGCAACTAGTCTTCTGGAATCTTTCTTATTTTAGACTAGAAATGAGCCAAGGAGAAGGTTGTGTAGCTTCCTTTCAGTGCAGAATTGGAGCCCTCTCCTGGTTTGAACCTCTTCAATTTCTCTGTTGCATTCCCTTAGTGCTCCCAAAGGTGTTCCTTCTAATGTGTTGCCTTTGTGTCGCCAATATTCCTTTTTCCACCCTTCTCTTACAAATCTGCCTCTTTTCCTGGGAGATAGCACCTCTCTAGGTGAGTTTTCAATCCAGATGGTTTAAGTCCAAAGCATACTTACAGCCAGCTCACGGCAAGGACGTGCTGCACTGGAATCAGTACCACATACAGCCAGACCAGCTCCATCCTGTCCCCAGTGAAACTTCACCTTCAGCCCCTGTGCATCACTTGTCTGACCCCTGAGTCCTCACGAGAGACAGCAGCTCCAGCGCAGCACTGCAAAGAACAGGTAGCCCCAGCCCTGGACAACAACCACGAGCTGCCTGGTGCGCCTGCCAGCATCGGACTACTGGTGGCCCAGAGAAATCTGCAAGGTTGGCCTTGTGAGGTCATCCACACCAGCACTGTCCGCTGCAGCTTCTGGAGCAATATGGGAGTGCTCTGGACTAGGGCTCCAGGGCAAGCATCTGTCCACGGGAGTTCAGATGGCTGGGGACAGCATCAGTGTCTGCTGCCCGGTCTCTGCAGCACTGTAGGCAGGTGATCCAGTGATCTTTCTCAGCAGTCAGGTTCCTTCATCAGCAAAAAGCAGTCTGAGACCCAATCAGTAGCAGACAGACTCTTCCATGCAACAAAAACCTGGTAGCATCAAGAAACTGTTCTTAGATTCTCCAGCTCATTGTTGCTTTCTGTCAACAAGGCCTTCGGGGAGCCAGTTTCCCCACGGTGATAGTTCATGGCAGCAGAAAGAAGATCGGTTGTCTCCCTCATCCGCAGCCACCCGATGATCCTCCCTCATCTACCTCCCCCAGACTGGAGATTCCTCTTTTCTACCCTGAAGCCCACATAGCTACAGCAAACAGACACAGCCTGGCTGCTGCTTGGCTCTTAACTCTTTCCCAGGCAGCTCCCTCTTCACACCCCTCTTCCCCATGGCAGGAGGGAATGACCCTTCCTTTACCATGAGAAGGCATAATGGGTTCACTGCCCTCATTTCTCGTGAGTAGACTTTTCCTAAGAACCTCTGGGAGGTTAGGAAAATTTGACTTTGGTGATCAGGGATTTGAACTACTCTGAGATTAATGAGTATCAATCCCCTCGTCAGGCCTGGGAAATTCCAGCTGAACTGAAGTCTCTGGAAGGCCTGAGTCCTTCTTACAGCCTGGAGATTTCTGCTTTTTCTGCCTAAATTACTCTGAAAGTGAAATCCTGCTCCTCTGGCCTTGTTACAGGTCTACTACATCATCTGCATGTTCCACATATGGGCTAACTTTTTGTTACACTTTTCTACATTTCCCTACCCAAGGAGATTTGAAGAGTGTTTGGGTTTATCAGCCACCCTCAAGCCTGACAAAGCCCTCTGTTGTAGCATGTTTTCCATTTCTCTGCTCATCTCTCTCCACCCCTGTGCTTCTCTAGTTCTGCCTGGTCCTTGCTCCTGCCTTTTGGAGCCAGTACTCCAGGGCAGCAGACGTGTTGGGATCTGCAGCACCAGGGTGTAGCCTCCAACACACACCCCTGATAATCTGGTCTTACCTGCTGCCGACTCAGACAGTAGTAAGGAAACACGGGGGCTTGTGCTGTTCTTCCCAATTAGATGAGCTTCCAAGAGGCAGCTCAAGGGCACAGCTGTGAGCCCCCCCAGGAGAGGCAGCGGGAATTCACAGGCGGATGTGCCAAGACCTGGTGAGGTGAGTGACCCTGATCGTGTAATGGGTGCTGTGGGGCAGTGCAGACCTGTGAACTGAGTTCACTTCCACTTTGTCTTCCTCTCCTGATGCACATGGTAAGGCCAGGACTGCCAGGCTTAGCCATGTGTGTGCATGCAGGTGCATGGAAGGGGATTGAAGCAGGGGGGAAAGTTCCCACAGAGCATGTTAAAGACCTTTTTGGCAAAGGGGGAAGGACCCCTCCCATTATCTTTGCAAGCCTTTAACAGTACAGAGCCTTGATGAGAATTAAAAAGATGTGAAAAGCTGTGAGAACAAAGATCCCAGCAACTAGGAAGTGAGAAAGGGGGTCTGGTTGCTAAAAGACAGGCACTAAAATGAAACAGGATGAGATCAGTGTTTTAGGTGCTATTGTGTCCTCTAAGGATTTATGAACAGCAGGGATATATATCCCTGAATAAGGAGGCTGTGACAGCAGAACAAGGGACACATGGAGTGAGAAAGTTAAACACACGGAGTAGCATCCAGCACACGGAGGAGCTGAGCAAAGGGTGCAGAGAAAGAAGAGCCTGCAGGCACAGCAGTTTCTTCTCGGGGCAGGAGGGAGCAGCTGCCCCTAGGAAAGGAGGATGGCAGGATTAGGAGTGTCCCCTGTCTTCTTTCAGGTGTACTGGACTTGACAAAGCAGAAATAGGACTTCAGAAAGTAACAGACTACGAGATGGACTCTAGAGAGGGCAAATCCCATTGCAGTTAGATCTAACAGTGCCAGGTTTTGGACATCCTGCAATTCAGCACTTGCACCTTCTTAGTGCTGTGCCTCTTGCAACTCTTGACCATGGGATTGACATTTGTAATAAACATACCCTTGTCTGCCTTGGGCACTGTGCTTGGCTCTTTCTGTGCCCTTGCCTTGTGCCTTGTGCGCAGTCGGCCCCCAAACAGGGCACTTGCACTGAAGTGCCCAAGCCCATGGGACTGATAGGGACTGATTGAGCCTTTGCACTGGCTAGTCATTAAAATGTGTGTATGTGTGTTTGCTTTTGCTTTCACTTCCCATATTTCACTTCTACATCTTCTGTTTGGCAATATTTGGGGGAAGGGGACATTTTAATTTTCCCACACTGATCCTGCATTGAGGTAGCATGGGAGCAAAGACACTATGGCCCTGGACAGATATTTGACACTACGAGCCAGGGCAGACCTCCTCAGTTACAAATGCACCTGGGTGTTGTTTCTTTCACAATTGTGTTTGCTTTCATAGGATGTGTTTTAGTTTATCGACTGCAGATAGCAAAGTTCACGCTCTGTGGCCAGTAAGCAGTGTGTCAGGAAGTGAGGGAGGAGGGAAGATGAACTGCAGCACGGCAGACAGAGACGTAGTAAAGTAGAGAGCTGCTGCGACTCGAATGAACAAGTAGCCAGGCAGCCTGCCCAGTCTGTTTTGATTCCAGCTGAATGCAGTTCTGGTGCCTGAACTGAAATCACTACAGTGGCGGCAAGGGTTAGACAGCAAGCCCACGTGCAGCGCCAGCTCTTCACCTGCAGAGAGGTAAGCAAAGAGGGAGCAGCTGGCGAGCTGGGTGGTGTGAGAGCGCAGGGCATCCAAGCCAGCAGGCTGCGGAGCCCGTGTTGCCAGAGCTGACCGCTGGCAAGGAAAACGCCGCTGCGTTTCTCCTGAGTTACACAGCAGTCCAAGGGGCGTGAGGAAGGTCTTGGTATTTAATCAAATGGAGGTTTTCTGTGATACAAAAGGCTTTGTCTGGGCACAGAGCTTACATCCCTGGGAGCTCACAGTGCAGGAATGTCCTTTCCCATGGGGCTCCACAGGAGATGAAGGTGAGCAATTCTTCTAAGCAACCAGGCAGTAACAGTATGGTCAGATCTCATGAGTTAAGTACAAAGACTTGAGCTCCAATGTCACACATATTTCATTAAAAACAGACACTCTAAAAATCTCAGTGGGTGTAATCATCACAATAATCTAATCTCACAATCTAATTAACAATCTAATCATCACAATAATCTAATAGCTAGGAAAAGGTGAAAATAGTGCTTAAGTATTAGCCACAGCAAGAAAAAAGCACCCACATTTACAGAAAATATATACTTGCAATTTCTAAAACAACCATAGGGTTTTTGTTGTTGTTTTAAGTCTGGCACATTCTTTACTTTTCCCTCTTGGTTTCCGATCTACTAAGTCAGCTACTGCAGCCTGTGCCTTCATTCGTGCTCCTCTGCTCACTTGCCACTGCCATGCTGAGCTCTCTGCCTGTATCCACAGACGGCCCCGACGTGCCACAGGGCTCACACATCAAGTCTCCATCAGCCCACCCTGCTGTGTTCCTTCATCCTCTGTGCAGTGCCAGCAGTGGCACGGTGCCTCTCAGTCACTCAGATAGGATGCTGTGAGGAGAGAAGATGCCAAGGGCCAGGCAGAGAGATACCAGACACACATCGCAGTTCCCATCTGCCTCTTCCAGCCCCTATGAGCAAGTGCCATTAGGTTTTCATATGCTTTAAAAGACAAATTCAAAAGCCCTGCATGATTCGCGTGTACTGTGAGGCCACCTTGCCTAGATTGCCTTCAACAGATCAACAGCTCTTCCTCCCTCATGAGCTGCTGATGCTGGTGCTTTCCCCGCCTCCCTTCTAGTTCCTATTGCCCCTTTTCCCCTGCAGCACTTGCTGACAGCAAGTGAGTTAGTGTATGTGTACTGTGACTCTGTGTGTACACGTGTATATGCATGTGTCACGTCCTCGTCATGCTCCCTTCCCTCCTGCCAGAGCAGCAACACTAGCAATAAATTCACCTTCCGCCTGAAACTGTGACAGGAAGAGGTCTCTATCTAGGTGGTGCTTGAATTTCTCTTTTCTGTCTTCACCAGAGAAAGGCCATGGTTTGAGCAGATGACTACAGGCCTCCAGGGGCTGATGCTGATCTATACTTATCTATACTGAGAAATTAAAAAAAAAAAAAAAAACAAACACCTGCACTTTCTGGGTCACTTAATGTCAATTGTCAGAGTTCCTTCAGGATATCAAGGCAGCATCTCATCGTGAGGAGAATGATTTTTTACAGAGGAATCTGGAAACCAAAATATCTACTTGGTTGCTTTTTCCCTATTCCGACTTCAAGCTGTGACACCACTGCTTGCTTGCACAGCTGATTACAGGACCTCTCAGCAGTTTTTCTGTAGAGCAGTGAATGCCTGAGGTTCTCTTAGAGACCATCCACAAAGAATATCATCTCTGACTCTTGGACATTAAGTAAAAAGGACACTCAGATCAGTTTCAGCACTTCTACACTCCGTCTCCCTGCTTCATCAAGAGCTTTCTTCATCAAAGGGGAGCAGTTCCCCCGGAGCCCTATAGAGAATAGCTCTTATCCTACAGCTTCCTCTTCCCAAAGAGGGTGGATGTAAGCGTCCCATACTGAGTCTCAGTTATCTTGATTATAGTATCTCTTATTTCAAAGTTTCCGCCATCACTTCAATAACACTAGAGTTTATGGTGATGATTTTTCCTTCAAATTTAGAACTCTGATATTTGGTGCTTCAGTGGCTTAAGAGGACAAGAACATTCAGGGAAAAAAAAAAAAAAAGTGATAATGGAGATAAAACACCACAGATTCCTTGAACTTTCCATAGCAGGAGTTTCTGGGTCAACTATGTCACCTTGGGTTCAAGAAATCCCTAGCTGGACTATGATTTCTTGGAAGCAGAATTTGCAGGAGCGTCACTACATAATTGCACTGTCCTTATATTGTCTCTTTATCATCCCTTACTGACCACTTTTCCAGCAATATAGACCAGTGATTTGACTCACTATGGGTCATTCCTACATACTTCTGTTCTCTATTGAATACCTCTGAATAAAAATAGCTTGGATATGGAGTGAAGGCACCTTCACCCAGCTGATCTGGGCACATGTGTTAGAGCAAGGTATCAGGTAAGTTATAGCTGTTCTGTCACTAGGTCCTCAATGCTTCAGTGAAGGCAAAAGTGCCCTCCAGTCTGATCAGTAGAGAGTTATTGCAGGGTTTTAGCAGTAACACAGCCTGGCATGTCTTCCTCAATATTTTCTGAGGCGGTAATCATTTCACTTAAAAACAATAATCTTTTTGTATATTTGCCTTGTCTTCCTGTGTTATCTCACACTTAAGGAAGTGTTCACACAAAGTTTTCCACCAGCTTCAAAAATGAACAGGAACCGCTCAGATGTAGTTTGACAGAACAGTTTCTCTAAGAAATCTGGCAGGGTAATAGACTTGCCCAGCAACAACAACAACAAAAAAAGGATGGGAAAATAGACAGTTGTCTTCTTTTTACTCCTGCTCTCTCATATTAGAACTCTACTTTTGTTATCTAACATATACTTATCAAAATAAAAGATCAGCATGTGCTGGCTACCTTTAATAGATCCTCTCTCTGAGACTGTGCATTGCACCACAATATCATGCAGGTCTTGCATGTCTATCAAGCCGTGCCTTTTTTTTTTTCCTTATTTCTAAAGAATATGTGCTATGCTTTCTTTTTATTATTATTTATTCGTTTAGGCTTTCACAGAGGGTGTAGGTTCTGAGTATCCTTTTAAAATAAGCTCCTTATTATTATTATTAAGCTCCTTACTTAATATAAAAAATTCCTCCAGACAGAAAAAAAAAAAAAGATTTACTTCCCTTTTGAAGTAAATCACACGCTACATGAGCTACATCAGGGACTCGCTATCTAACCGCTACAAAAATGCTTACTAATGCTTAGCCCTCTGTGACAGGTTCATGGCATAATTCATGTCAGAAGAGATCTCTAATGCCCTGACCATTCTGGTGGCCTTCCACTGGTCCCACTGCAGCTGATCAGCATTTAGCAAGACAATGCTGCCATTAGTATATAGAATGGTCTGTATACTCACTCTACGTAGGAGACCCAGGTAGGTTCCTCCCACATGAATCCCATGGCCTTTCCATGGTTACTGTGTGTAAGGGTCTTATCTGGCTGTTCTGCTCTGTGATGGTAAACAAACAAGGTGGGATGTGGGCTGCCTTATGTTTTATGGTGTGATAAGCAGGAAAATGATCTAAGGACGCACACTCCTATAGACCATATACTGATCTGGTGAAAAAAAACACGTCAAAAGAGCTAAAGAAGTAATTGTGTAAAAGGAAGCAACTTTGCAAACTACACTTGCTGTAACATAAATCTTCTCTGTTTACTTGTGCTTAGCTGGAATGTCTTAATTAAATTGCAACACAGCCATTTCTGCCATCACATCAGCTCTGTTATTCTATTGCAAATCCCGAGGAAGGAACTGAGATGCATCTGCTCCTCTGTTCCCTTCTGAACTCTTGTCCCATGAAACGTGGGTAAGGTGCCTCTGTCCACTGAGGTTTATCCATTCTAGTCAAGCCCTTAGCTAGGACTCAGGTTTCTGTGGATTGTTTCACCTAGGAAGAGAAACTAGGGTGGAGTCAAGCCTACATGTATTGTAATTCCTTTTATCTACAATGTCTGTACCTCTGTACAAAGTCCTGTTTCTCTGATATAAAACAGTATCACAGTTTGTGCTCTGTTCTAAGTTTCCTTCCAGTCAGCATGTTCCCCTCCAAGTGCTTACTCTCTTACTCTCTTTTCTTTCTGTCTCTCTTTTTTTCTGGAGCTGCCTTGGCTATTTTCTCTGTACTTGTGCTGTGGATTTCTTATAAATCTGTATCACACTAATGATGAAAATAAAGAGAAAATAATTTTTCTGGGACTGAATAGTAAATGGTTCCTCACAGTAGTTAAATTCTCTTTATTCCAACTTCTTCTTCCTTGCATCACTTGCTTTTCTACTTAATGTTCTGCTTTGTCTCTTTTGTTTCTTCATGTGTTCTTGCAGCAACAACAACCACAGTGGAATTTTGACCTTTCGAGAAATTCACCCCTTTAAATTTAACTATTATTTCTCTGTCTTCTACTCTAACCAGGAATTGTGCTGACTTTCAACATTCAGCAATGACCTTCCATCAGGACAGCATCCACATAACCACTGGAAATTATTGCTGAGCTAGAACTGACCACTTTGCCATCCACTGATCAGCAAGTCAAGGCAGCCGCAGCCAAGAGACAGAGAAGCCCATCTATTTCTCAGCTGTGGATGAAGGATTGACTTGCTCATAGCTTGCTAGAGGGGAATGACTTCTCTCGGTTCTTTTCTTTGTGCCTCTTTAGCCTGCTAACAATATCAGCCATCTCGCTGAGTCCTTCTCCTGTTCCCTGCTGAGTATGTCTGCTGCCAATGTGTCTCAGACGTGCAAGGATTACCGCTTCAGCCACCATCTGCTTCTGCCGGGCTACATCCTCATCTTCATGACAGGTTTGATGCTCAATGTGATGGCCCTCTGGATCTTCATGCGCTACCTGCGCCTGAAGTCTGTGGTGATGATCTACATGTTCAACTTGGCCATGAGTGACCTCATCTTCACCCTTCCTCTGCCACTGCGACTCTACTACTATTCCAACCACCACTGGCCCTTTGACAACTTTCTGTGCCAGGTCTCTGGATCTGTCTTCCAAATCAACATGTATGGTAGCTGCCTCTTCCTCATGTGTATCAATCTGGACCGCTACGTTGCCATTGTCCACCCACTTCGCTGGCGGCATCTGCGGCGCCCCAAAGTCGCCAAGGTTCTCTGCCTCATTGTTTGGATTATGATTCTCATGGGCTCCATCCCCACAGCCATGGTCCACAAGCAAAACCACTGTATGACACAGAACCAGACAATTCATCTGTGCTTTGAAAGCTTCAGTGACAACATGTGGCAAAAAAACCTCTTCCCTTTAGTTATTCTGGCTGAAATCCTGGGTTTTCTCCTGCCTCTCAGCTCTGTGCTGTACTGCTCAATACGGATCTTCTGGGAGCTCTGCCAGAACAACCAGACTAGGACACTACGACAGCAGAAGACCATTCGTCTTCTCTTGGTCAATCTGGTCATCTTCATCATCTGCTTTGTGCCCTACAACACTACCCTGGCAGTTTACGGGATGATAAAAGCCCACATACTGAAGGTTGAGAAACAAACACAGGCTGCTGTCCGCCAAGTGCTAATTTTGACAATGTTGTTGGCCAGCATGAACTGCACGCTGGACCCCTTGATCTACTACTTTAGCACTGAGGGTTTCCGAAACACCTTTAAGAAACTGCAGCGGGGACAAGCCTGGGACTCAGATACAGGGATGCTGAAGAATCAGACTGTGGAAAAAAAGTCTCACCAAATCCATGCTTCCTCAAAAGTGAAACAGTTCCCCTCTGACAATTTTGTCCATCCTAATGAATCTTTGACAGCACTTCCTACTAAAATACTCCTAAATGCCCCTATTGAGGACTCAGAAATCTAACTACAGAAAGGTCATGTCATTGCTGAGCTGCAGAGTGGCCCGTTCAATAGTTAAAGCTAGATGGTGGGAAACAAGTCAGGGTAAATTAGCAAACTGTTTGAGGGAGGAAGCACAGCAGGCTGTATGTGGGGGGAACTTGGTGAGACAAAGAGAAAAGAATGAAGGGTTGAATAAATATGCTGGTAACATGGTCCTACCAAAATCTTCTGGTACAGGAAACATACAATGGGAAACAAGCGCTTGAAACAAGCCTGTAGTGCCTAGTTCTTGTCAGCATGGATTCCTATAGAAAGTCTAACCTGCCTGTGCACCTCCTTGCTGCACCTGTAACTAGAAGTTAAAACACAGTTGGAATAATTAGAACACAGACACAGCACTCATTGCTCACAGAGCTGATTGAGTAGTAAAGGTTGAGGAAAACTTTGGAGTTTTTTGTTTTGTTTTGTTTTGTTTTGTTTTGTTTTGTTTTGTTTTGTTTGTTTTAAACTGTGTGCCACAGTTTGTGTCCTAAGTCCAGTGCTGGGTGTTGGGCATCCAATTAAGTCAATATGCTCCTAAATGTATAGTAAGTCACATACCTTAGCAAAGACGTGTTTGGGCAGTGTATCAAATATATTTATGCAACTACATGTACACACACACATTCAGCACAGTGGTGTATACATTTATCTAAGGTAAAAGAGCCTGGGAAACACTTTAAAATACACCCAACGTTCATATGGCCACCAAAGCAGGGGGATAACAAATAATGCCACTTCTGAAGATTACACAGACATTGATGCTTTGCACTTTTCCTTGTCACTTAGCTACCAGGTGATTGATATCGAGGTCTGGGTGATTTTCATTCTCAAAGAGAAATGTCACAGAATGAAGCTCTGGTGAAATATATTTCCTTGCACTGTTTGTACATTCTTCTCAGCCTGCACTGTAGACTGAAGTCCTGTAAATCTCTCCAGAAGTGAGAGACCCAGCTTTACACAGGCAATGCCAGAAACTATAGATATCTCCTCCCGCCAATCCCGTCCCGGGTTCATCTTTCCACCAGCACTACAATAGAACCTCTAATTGGCTTCATCAGGACTCAGAAAAACAGTACTAGCTTATCCTGGAGAGGATGCATGACAATAAATATGATTAAGTAAAAAAAAAGTAGTGTCTAGAAATGAAAAATGCTGTGCAGGGTAAAGTCAAAGATTCTAGACTTCTAAATTAGTGAAGAATCACATTTCAAGCCCTCACCCTGTGACTGCTGCAGGGAAAAAAAAAAGCAATGGCAATGCATGATACTTTTGTGTTATAATATAGTTTATGCAAGGATTCAAATCATGCAAGGATTTGAATGCAAGGATTCAAATCATGAATCTAGACTCCCTTGAAAAGCAGTCTTGGTATCACCCACAGGTCACTATACACATAAGTGGCTATATGGTGAAACTTTCCATCTAAGGATGCCACCTACAACCCTCTTGCTCAGCACATACAGCACCAAAAAACTAATTTTCAATTACGCATGCTGATGAAAGACATTTAATGGTGTTTGAGAGATAGAAAGAGAGAGATGGAGGAAGGTTTGAGGGGGAGTAGGTGTTTCTGCTTCAGAAATTTAACTGTGACATAAACATGAATCACTTGTGCAATTACACATCTGACAAGGAAACAATTTTGAGTGCATACCTTTTGGAGGGGCATGATATTACTCTTCTGTTCTGGAACCTATGACATAGAGGAGCAATGTTACAGTAGATGCGCTGCTGACCATTTCTGCAGCTGCCTCCGCCTTCTTCCTCCTTGGATCTTTTTCCTTGTCCCTTTTCCTCTGGTTCTGTCTGCCATCCTCAGATTCTTCATAAATTCACATAAGTATTTAGCTGGGAGGGAACCTTTGCAGCCACTCACGGCAGATTGTCAGGGAGCAGCAAGGACTGACTGCTCTGTAAAGGAGAGGGAGCTGGGAGCTGAGTATGACACCAGGGCAGTTACAGGAAGCAGCCTCACCAGGAAGGGCCCCATCCCAAAATACCTGAGCAAGCTCAGCAGAACAGATATAGAGACAATAGCCAAGTTCAGCTAAGTATATAGACAGTCAACAAGCAGGTCCAAGTTCAGACTTAGTCAAGTCAGCACGTCAGTACCAGGATTGAGTCTGAGACAGTACTCAGGGTAAGTCAGTGTCTACTGATCATCAGACAAGTCCATGGTGAAAGGCAGGCCTCTGGTCAAGCCAAGAAGTCTGTCCATGGGTTTGGATCAGGGTTTGGGTCAATCTGACACATATCCAGGTATAGGCAGAGTTGTAATGCAGCTTTAGTGTAGCTAGAGGGAACTAAGATCAAGAGACCAAGCTTATATGTCTGACAAGAGAGGTCAGCCCTGGATGAGGCCTCCGAGCAGAGCTTTCTGGAAGCTCTTCCGAAGCCACTAGAGGTAAGGGCAGCTCTCAGATGCACTGCCCCTAACTTGTCCCCACACTCACACAGCCCGAACCCCAGAAGGGGATAGGATGTACTCAGGGTCCTGAACTAATGGCAAAGCTAGATTAGGCTGCTCAGGGTCATGAGTCCTGAGTATCTCCAAGAATGGGGATTGCCCAGCCCCTCTAGGCATCTGTGTCAGAGCGAAACCACTTCTAGGGAGAATTTTCTTCCTTATGTCGAATACATATTTCCCTTATTGCAAATCATGGCTGTTGCCTTTTGCGCTTTCTCTGTGCCCTTTTGAGGAGTCTGGCTCTGCCTTTTGTACAACCTCCTTTCAGATAGATGCAGACATTAGTCCCCTGGGCCTTCTCTCCAGGTCGAGCAAAACCAGGTCCATCAGCCCCTCCTCATAGGCCAAGGGCTCCATTTCCCAGTCACTTCGCTGATCCCCTGTGGGACTGTGTGCAGGTTGTTGATGGCTCGTACTTGCAGACCCAACGGTGCACAGCAGTATGCCAGATGTGGCCTCGCAAGCACTGCACATGCAGTGGGCAATGATTGCTTCCTTCAACCAGCTGGCTGCACTCTTGCTAGCAGAGGCCCGGATACGAGAACCATCTATAAAGCCACCAAGAAAAGAGAGACTCCTTGGACACCAGTGCCTGAGCCTGAGGACACAGAAGACCTCTGGGAGGCACGTGCACCATCCCTGCGCAGGTGGCTCCAGAGCATACTTTTGTTCCTGGCACCTTCAGAGAGGCCCCAAACTCTGCAAAGCAGGGGCAAAGAGAGGTCTTCCAAAGTCTGGCAAGTTTATCAAATAGGAATGAATTTTCGGGTGGTAAATGGCACAATTTTGAAAGAAACTGCCCTCTCCCACATTCAGAGCAGTGCTGCTTCCCCCCAGAAAGCACACAGCTTCTTCAGTCACAGCAAATCTCAAGAATAACAGGGGAAAACATCATCTTTTCTTTTAGTTTCATTCCTGAAAATAGATAGACTATTTTTACCTGGAGCATTTTTTAAATATTCCACCTCCAGCAAAGAAAATTTTAGCTCAAATATTTTGACAAAATTATAAATAACAGAAAGCCTGATCTCTTAATGAATCTCATCAGACAGTTAAGGGGGCTGCTAGACATGCTACAAGCAGCAATAAAGTTTCCCAGTTTGGGTTTCTGAAGTCTTTTCTTTATTTTTATATTTTGTCAGTGGTGTACTGAGTGCATGAAGCTGGAATTTGCCCTTTTGCACCTAAATAATTTTCAGCTAGCATTAATTTTATTTTTGAGAATTCAAGTCAAATTCGATCACTTTGGATTCTGCAAGATATTTTTGTTGCTTGCCTACTGTTTTAGTGTTATTTTTCGTATTTGCCAGAAAGAATCAGTGTTGGACAGATCTTATGCTTCTGCATTTTTGCCTTTTTCTGCCTGATTTGTTATTCCATCATGTGTGCTGACTCCCAGTGAAATGAGCCACGACCTTATCTTGGTTACAGCTTCTAGTTAACAAGTATGCAAAAAAAGCATACAAAATAAAATATCTGAAAGACCTAGGGTATGCTGGTGTCCATTTCATCAAAACATTATTGCAAAATGTAACGCTTCATAACACTTTGAAGCATGTACTTAAATGTATTTAAAACAACAGAACAAACTGTATGAAGCAAAGGTATTCAAGAAAGAAAGAAAGAAATTAGAACTAAAAATAAATAAATAAAAATAAACCAGAATGAAGTTCATGAGAACATTTAAAAATGTATAAATAACTCTCTATGGCCTATCAAAATAATTCTTGATTCAGGGTTACTGCTGAACCTAAGTCAGGGGCAAAGGATGCTCTTCACTGCTCCCCTGCACTTTGCATCATTTGCAGATAGGTTCACACATTAAACAAATGTCTTCCTATCAAGTAAGAATGAACAAATGAAAGTAATGGCAAACTGTCAGACAGGATAGTAAATGGGCACAGAATGCTTATTCCATATTGGTCAGACAGGGTATTCTCAAAAATACATAAATACTTCAAGATTTCAAGTCTTTTGACTTCTAACAGGACAGATACATCAGTCACTTTTGAAAATGGTTGCTTATTTCAGATGATTTAGAAACTCCCAGCTCTCTGGGAGTTGAACCAGATGTCCTCCAGAGGCCCTTCTAACCTAACTTATTTTAGGATTCTGTGGCTTTGTGGTTTTGATGCTGATCGGGTACCCCAAGCATTTCCAGCATTCCACAGAGAAGTGTTAAAGAGAAGAAACCAACCACCATCCACACCATCACCAAATCCTACTGACTTCCAGTTCAAAGACTTAAAAGTAGAGTGATAGCTGACCATACGCTTCTTCAACATCACCTGCTCTTAGAATTGCGCTTATTTGGACCATAAACTGTGCAGCCCATCTTGCCAAGGTGCCAAGTAGCCTGCTCCTGGAGTGGCAACTGCTAAACATACTAGTCATCGGTACTGTCTCAGGGCTTCCTCATGTTTTTCCGCTTTTCCATGTCATCCCCTGCTTCTGTTCTTATACTGCAAGAAGTCTTTAAGCATGGACTGCTGTTATTTAGTTTGCATAGCACCTTGCATGGTGGGATTGGGGCCCAATCAAGGTCCACAATGTAGTGAACAGAAGCAGGGTGATGTCTGACTGCAGAGAAGAACCTGCTACGTTGCCATTTGGTCTGGCAATTAGTTAAAAGATCTAGGCACTTGCCTACTTTAATTCCAAAACACTGACAAGGGGGCTGGTGATGTACTCTTCCATGTTAGCCATAAAAGCTTCCTGTCCTCCAAATGCTGCAGTATTTGACATGCCAGCAGTGAGATACTCTCTATTTCAGCCTCCAAAGTACAAGGAAACAACAAAGTACTTTCATCCGTGGTGGGAGACGAGGAGGAATCAATTTTTTTCCCACCAGACAGTGAGGATGAAAGACCTTGCCTGACTCTGGGGGAAAAAGGAGAGAGCAAAAGCAGTAAAGGCAGCGCTGAGCTATAGAGCAGCCTGCCACTGCATCGGAAATGCACTCAGATGACAGGACCAAACTCGGAGCACAGCGTGATACCTGGAACAGCCTGTCCCAGCCTCAGACGGATACAGGCAGGGTTGCAGCCTGCTATTTTTTCTTTTCCTCTAATGAGCATGAATGAGGGTAAAACAGACTGAATCAGATATACCCAGGACTAAGCTACTTTGGGAGTGAGGAGGGACGTTTTCACCAAAATGAATGTCTGGGAGAAAAAAAAAAAGAAAAAAAAAAAAAGCAAACAATGTTCTGACCAATGTCACGCATTGTTTTGTGTGCTTAAACAAACAACAACAACAAAAAATAAATCTTGAAACAGCCAAATAATTTCCAAATGCAGATGAACACAGGGCTGCACAGTTATGTCCTCAGTGACTGTACAAACCCACCCGCGCCGCGCTATGGGGCTGAGGCGCGGCCTCACACACCCGCCTTGCAGCAGCCAAGCACCTCTGCAGGGCAGCCCGGGCCTTTCCCCGCCGTTTGCCGCAGGGCGGCACGGGCAGTCGCCGGCAGCCCCGCACCGCGGCCGCCGAGGCGGCGGGGCTGGGGCCGGGCAGGCCCGGGCGCGGCGGGGCCGCGCAGACCGCGCGCAGGGAGGTTCCCGGGGCCC
>JAVCKT010005837.1:12994-32221 GCA_032273925.1 Rhynchotus rufescens | reverse complement strand
ATCTTGCAAGAAAACAAGAACAAAAGGACAAATGGTAAAATATTGCAAATAGGAATGTAAGAAAAAATATGTAGATTCTATCTTTCTATCTACAGAATAAATATGAAGTCCCCCCCTAAACCTGGTGTTTCTTATGTAAGGAGAAGTGGAGATGAAGCTACAAACTGACTTCACCAAAAGTATTGACAAAAATCCCACTAAAATTCTTTAATTCAAACTGTTCCTCTTCTCTGTCCTATGAAACTACTGGACATCACATGAGTTTCTTTCTGTTTTTTCTTTTTCTTTTCTTTTTATTCCAGAAATGATGGAAATAACTTAGATCAAATTATAGCTTCATTTTCTTGGGTATAATCCACGAGCCTCAGGAATAGCTGATGAAATATCCTCGCATTTTTCACCAATTGAACTAATCCAGTCAACACCATAATTGCACTCAGAATCCCTTAGGCCTAATTTGAGTGTAAGGAAAAGCTACTGTGCTATTGTTAAACTCCTTGGTTGAATTTTTTTACCAGCCAATAATTACAAAACACAGGAAATGACATGGTGAATGATGGAACTATTTTGAAGTGCAAATTTATGAAGCAGCTGCAGCAAATAAAGTGGTAATTTAATTAGGCTTATGTCCTAAAGCTGAGGTGTAGTAAAGAACATTTCTCAGATACAAGCTAATTCAAATCTGGAATAGTAATCCCACGTTTAGTAATTTCAGTGCTATAGCTCAGTTAATTACAGCATATTAGCAAAATAATGAGATAATTAATCTTCAAATGCAGTTCTTGTCTACATGCATATTATAGAAGAATTTGACTTATCCTTTCTTTGTATGTTTTTCCAAGAACAAGTTATGACTAATTTAACCTAGAGAAACTTTTCCTCACTGAAATACCTAAATTATTTTCTCTTCCAAACCTGTCATATTTCTGACAACTAATTCTTTGTTTAAACTAGAAAAATACTTTTATAATACAAGCTGTGAGAAAAATCTCAAAAGGTATTAAGTTCATCTTATTTGTCAACAAAAGAGTAAAAGAATAATGTGCTTTACTTTTAGAAATAGAATATATGAACTGTTGTTGAACTACTTAATATATCCTTCTTCTATTCCAATTTTATTTGCAATACAGTGTCTTGCATGTGAAAATGTGATTTTACAAACAGGTAGCTGTTAACATATTAAATGCATCTTAATCTCTGCAATAAACCTAATGTTACAAAAGCATTATCTGTTTACCAACCCTAATGGTCATAATTTGACAATTATAGAATGAAGTATTCCAGACTTTCACATGAAGCTTCTGTTCTGTTAAAAGAGTATTTACCTTCATCTTAAATATATACATTCTTTTTTGTTTCTACTTAGCTACATATATCATAGTATATATACATATATATACTCAGCTACAAAAAGTAATAATTGTATGACAGGTGTGCTTCAATCTTTCCAAACCATATCCAGAATTCTCTGCATTTTTTCCTACTCTTTTCACTAGATTTCATTTGCTTCATTGCATTCTTCATTTGCCTTGCAAGTCTGCATTAGTTTGCTTCAATCTTTGAATCAATTTACTTGATTTTCTGATTGCTAGATTTTATTTTTGATATTTAGTATTATTAGTTTTAACACTAAATATAACTGAATCAGCATTTTGCATCCTGTCCTTACTTAAACAAACTGCTTTAATGACTTCAGACATACTGTTCAGATCAAATAAATGAGGTTTGGCTCACAGAAAAAGTTGTCATGAATATAACATTTAAAGAGTGCATCATAATACAGACTAAAGAGTTAAGTAACTGAAAAAAAAATTTTTTTTCTTCCATGGAAGGTGAAAAAAGTCGTAACACTGGCAAAACAAATGAGAAAAGAAAACAATTGTCTGGGAAAGAGCAAGACTTGTATCTGTTGTTTATCGTTCACATTTGCTGGACTCCTATTTGTAGAACTGAAGAGATCTGCTAGTCCTAAAAATAGTGGCCAAATTCAACAGACTTGAAACTATGCACTTCCTCTCTAATAATAGACAAAGGCGTAAGGAGCATGTGGCTTCAAATCTTTTTACTTAAATGAGAATTGCATAGTGTTTGTCTCATGTAATTGTTGGCTTTCTAAAGTCAACTGGAGAATTGCTATCTGTAGAAAAAAACTAGTTCAAACAATCCAGATGTTTGTATTCATATTATACTTCACTAGAAATCCTAGAGAATGATGAAAAACCTACATCCCTATTAAATATTCCTGTCTAACACTGTACAGAAACATTAGTGAATATATACATATATTTTAAGATGAGGGAGGAAATGGTAAAGTAAGAACTCTGATTTTTGTTTTTCCATTGAATCCTTGTGGCCTGACTCACAGCAGGCTGAGGGTTAAATGCTCTGACCTTGCTACCATATCTATAGACAGTTTCCTGCTAAGTGACCTGCCTGGATTTAAGCTCCAGGCTTGACTGGACATATAGTTGTATTTTACACCAGTTAAATACATGAGTCTTCAGAAATGCACTGTCATTTTTTCCTGATGATTCCCAATGGCACTTGAAATTATTTTCCTAAGTTCTACCTTAAAATTCCAGGAATTAAAGCTCCTTAATTTCCAAGGAATAAATGTCACACAATGCAGAGAAGTCTCTCCTTTTTATTTTTTTTCTTTCCTTTCCTTTTTTCTCCTTTTTATTTCTCTCCTTTTTATTTTTTTTCCCTAACTGTAGACAACATTTTTTTTCTCTGAAATGTTAACCTCAAAATGTTAACCTCTGAGTCAGAGTGATGGCCAGGGGTCCAGAACAAAGGAGTCACTACCTCTCTCCTGCAATAGAGAAAGCAGGCATATCTTGGGATAAAAGAAGCCCCCTAAACCCCCTTTTTCAGACTCTTTCTTCTATAGAGATTTTTTCACTTTCTGCCTCCTGCTTTTTCACCTGGCAGAAGTAGGCAGTGATCGCCCAAGTGCAAAATCCAAGATCCCTCCACAATCCCTCTCACAACTGCCTCTGCCAGTGTCCGGATTCTGTGGGAGGCTAAAATAATGTCAATTATAAGACACAGTTGCCTTCATGTGGTAAGAAGCTTTCTTCATGAAGCTATTCCAGTGAAGCTGAAAATGAAAAGCAGGAGCAGGAATTTCAGTTTGTCCCCAGTTCTCACTGCTAGCCACCTTCTTATCGCCTTTGTGCCCTCCCCTTGCCCACACAGACCTATAGATTGCAGGGGAGAGGCAGCCTTTTGAGGACTCCTTGCCTTAGTTTGCAGCTTAGAAATTGCAGTTTGGGTTGTGGGAAGAGCAAGTTGAGCTCTAGTGTCACTGTCTGGGCCGAGACAGTAAATGAGCACATCTATTTTATCACTTGTCTAAAGCTTGAGGGTAGATCTTGGTAAAGGGAAAGCAGTTAAATTCAATAGTAAAGTCCTTTTGCTCAAAAGACTAAAATTAATTCTCACAGAAAAGCACGTTTTTCTTTTTGCATAAATGCTATAATATTTTTTTTCCAGTAATTTTGTTTTACCCTGAAATTAACAGCAGACACAGCTGAGAAAAACTGGCTTTCAAAGGCATTGACACAGGACATTAGCTGAACATTTTGTCTTGATCTTTCCTCCTCTCCCTTCTTCCACAAAGAGCACAAAATAGTACCAAACTTTCCCTTACTCTGGCAATAAAATAGACACCATGTAATAGAAACATTTATTGTTGTATTTGTTCTCCAGAGGGATCCTGGTCACTTGTGAAAAGTTTGGTAACTCACTGAGGTAGGAAGAGTTCATAGTTTGACTCACTAACCTCGCAGGCCTCAAGCAGGTGTCAGGCTGTTTTAACTGAGTCTTAGTTAAGAGTCATATGCTGTTTTTCACAGAATGTTCTTTTATTTCATAACACCACATATCTTGCTAATGTTGGAACTACATTTTCACTATAATCCCACTACTATGCAAAGTGATTTTAGAAACATGGAATACCTAATGTCATTTTTCTTCAATACAGTGCACCATCTTCATTATTAACTTTCCCTTAGAGATATTTAATGTAATATTTAAAGTATTTGAAGAGAAATCCAGGCCATGGCTGAAATTTTCAAGACATCTGTTTTCCATTTCAGAAGCGAGGAGGGTCTCTAATTTGGCTTACACCAACTGTCCAGAACTCTGACTTGCAGTCCCTGAAGCAGCCAACTAGCAACATTAACAGAGAAAAATGTCTTATTAGAAAAGTGTTTACAAGATCTTTGTAAGGCTGTGTGCCTTAAATTCACCTTCCTTTCCAGAAGGTACTTCTCAACATGCTACAATCCTTATCGTCTTCCAGGTCTTTACACACTGGGATCCCTTTCAGTTCTCTCTTCTCCATTGTACCTCACATTCAGGCTTTGTCCATTTCTCACTTTTGCTTACTTCCCAGGGATTTCTAATTGACTTTAGTCTCTCTGTTGAAGCTGTCAACCAAGAGGCGAAGGAGATGACTTGATGAAGAGAAATAAATACCAGACTTACAATCAAATTGTTTGTTTGTGCCATACAGTTGGTTCAACCTCATGGTCACAAGAAGGATTTTTAAACCAATCACTAGAACATAAAGTGGTGTCTGGAACTTTTTTGCAAACCTTAGTATAAAACAGAAGAGCAAGAACTCTTTTTTTTTTTTTTTTTTTTTTTTTTTTTTTTTTTTTTGATTTCCTACAGGTCGTATAGAGGTATTCAAATTGAAAAGATTCAGGCCCTCTTGGTGTCCCAGCTGTTGCATGTTCTCCAGAATGACTAGCCGTGACCAGATGAAAGAAAAGAGATGTAACATATGAAGTCAAAGTAATCAAATAGCAGAAGAATATACTCTTTACCTTGCACAGATGTAATAGGATTTGAAATGCTAGACCTGGTCTTAGGACACTTGTTTCTGTCTTCTTGTTTCCTCTACCAGCCATGCTTTTCAGTCATGCTACTTTCAGTTTTCTGTGCCTCCATTTCTCCATTTGTGATACCTAGACAATAATTCATCCTCCTCTTTAAAACAGTGCAACAGCTATTATTATTATTATTATTATTGTTATTATTATTACTATTAACTGTAATAAACATACACAATAGTGAATACTAGGGGAAAAAATGTACAAATGCCCTTTAGAACAGTGTCCCAATAAAACAGTTAGAAAGATATACATAAGCACACAACAAAAATACAGGCAAATAAATAGATATAGGGATGTATTGAAGGATTATAATTTGTCTGCTTCATGGTATAATTGGATCTTATCTCAGAAGCAACCATTCTACTAAAATTAAAACCTTTTTAGTCACATTATGAATAGGGATTGATTTTCATTCCATACATTGATTTTTCAGAGACGCTGGGAATGGAAATCTGATGCCAATGAGATTACAGTGAGTTGCTTTCTCTCCAGGAGTGAAGTAGCAATTCAGCAAAGTATTTATCTATGTAGCTAATTTTAAGCATTTAATAGTCCCAAATCAATTTACTACAGAACTTCTCCCAAAGAAAAATATGCACTCTCTGTGCAGACTGAATGTCATCAGACTTTTTTTTTTATTTTATGATTTTTTTTTATTTTTATGAACATTTAATTATTGCTTTTTACTCCTGTCTGTGGAAAGGGAATTGTAAACTCTTATACCAGTAGTTATGAAGTTTTCAACTGAAGACTATGATCAATCACAAATACAGGAGACAAATAAGATTCCTCAACAAATAAGATTCCTCAAAACTTCTTTCAAGCATTCTGGTGAAATTGATATTAAACTGTATAGATTTTTTTATTTCTCTGCAAGACCACAATCTAGGCAGCAGATAACTTTGTGTGAGTATGACCAAAATAAAACTTGTGTCTTCTTTCTCCACACAGAAGTAAGACTTGTGAGACCTGGAAAACAAGAGACTGATGCATTTTGTTTATTTATTTTTTTCATTTATCCCAAAGATTCAAGATCCCCACATGTTCCTCAGGCCCCTCTCCTTTCATCATTATATATTGCTTGCTGCTTATTTCCTCCATGAATACGCATATGGGACACTTGATGGAACTGATCAAGAGTAAATCTTGCATGAAGTCTACATGGGCCTGTATACTACCATGCAGATTTACCATCACAGCCATTACTCTGCTAGCCCCAGATCTCTGTAGCAAATGCTATTGCATGATTCAGAGAGCTTCCACATCAAATAATAAGTACTATATGAAAAAGGGATGTTTGAACAGCACATGGCTAATGGGGCTGAAATTCTAAGAGAGTCAATGACTGCAATATTCTCATCAAAGCTTTGGGTATTCTACTCATGAAGTTTACCCACTTAAACAGAGAAGAAAATTCCCTTCTAAATGGGAATTGAACTGTAAAAACTTACTACGCATGAGATTAGGGAACATGATCTGTCTGCTATTCCCTAGAGATAAGGAAGTCAAAGATGTTCAACATATTAATCACTCTTTCTAATCATGTTTCCTTATGCACTCACTCTTCAGAGACAGCGGTACCGTCAGCTGCTGCAGTCAATTGCACTGAGAAATGCTGTGGGCTGAGAGAGAATCACAGGGGCCAGTCCAAGGCAAAATGTCCCCTGAGGGAAAATATTCCCCATGCACCTGAGAGTGAGGTTCCAGTGCAGGGACAGAGCCTACTGCAAACCTCAAAGCTCTGCACCTCAGTAAAACTTTAATGCCTCAGCCAATGAAATAACTCATTAAATAGCAATTGTGGAAAGCTGGTCTCCTTTATTCAGGCCAACCGATAGAGAAGACTTGACACACACTAAGCCATGGCAAGAGCATAAGTTAAAATAGAACATTCTCAATAATTGCATTTATTTATACTTAAATATGAGTTTGCAGTATACAAAAATACCCGTTGGTTAATCTTTAAACTCTCCAAAGTATCATGGTCTGAGAGTCACTAGAAAGGTGAACAATACTTTGCCAGGTAAACTAGCACGTCGGGGTACAATGAAAGGTAAATGGAGTTGGAAAGGTGCCCCTGGACTTGGTTTTGCTTTCAATGATACAGTAAGGCTTGGGCTTATGCTGAAATTGGCTGCTTTGCCAAAGGCTATTTTTACAGGGAGTCACTATGGAAAGAAGCCAATTAGACATAAAAGAATATTTAAAAGTGAAAAAAAAAAAAAGTCCACTTTCAATGGACACGGGGAAAATGTTCTCTTGAGAAAACAAAGCACATGCCTAATCATCTGAGCCATATTCTTCCCTCAGTTATACAACTATAAAAATAGATTCTTTCCAATAGATTTGAAAGAATTACTCTGCTTTTAACTAGAAGCAGAATCAGGCCCAATATTGCAAAATATAAATCTGCATGGACCACCATCTATGTTGGTTTTATCTACATAGGCAGCCAAAACTATAACTGCTTTTAACTTCATAGTGGTCTTTTTTTTAACTAAAAAGTGAAAGTATGTGTACACAAAATCTGTTTGGGAGTGTGTGTGGTGGATGTTTTCTTCGAATGAATGTAATAAGATTTTTTTCTGTCTCTATATATGGTGTGATTGCTGTTTTTTTATTGTTAATGATGTTCATTTTTGATAACTTGGAGCTGGATTTATTTATTCACAAGTTTACAGTTGAGAAAGATTTTGATTTTCTGGGCACAATTGGACACTTTCAATGTGGACTGCTGCATGTTTTTGTGAGTGTGTGTATGTGCATGAACACACAGCACATTAATAAGTAAAAAAATATATATCTCTGGTTCATTTACGCAATGGAGATCAGATTATGAAAGGTTAAACCATTAAGCAAATGCTAATGCACTCTGATGCCTGGACCTTGTCCAATAGTACCTGCAGCAGCTGTCAACCTAATTAAGCCAGATGTGTGTTAAGTGTAAACGGACCTCCCAGGAGGAACAATAACAGATTTTAGGTCCTTAGGGGGCTTAGGGTCCAATGCATACAGTGTTTCTGAAGGAAACATCACTCCTACCTTGCAAGTTTTCTGCTCATTAGTACCATTCTGATTGCACTCCTCGGAGACCGGGCTTGGGGGAGGAGGAATCTCTTTTCATTACAGCTAAGGCCAGCAAGAATGCTCATTTTCAATTGATTCTGGCAGCCATGACATTTACTCAACACTCTAATCTATTTTTTTAACCTCTACTTTGCTCTGTCTGTAGCATATTTTAAAAGTGACATTTATGCTATGGCAAGTTTGCCAATCCTTTAAGTATATGTGCAGATCATAAGATGATAGAGAGGGTCTTAATAAGCCTTTAAATATTAACAGTCAAGAGAAAACCATACAGCAGGGAAATATTAGGTAATTATGAGCATGCCATGTGCAATAACACATTATAATAAAAAGAAAATCTTTTTACAGTGTGAAAATATTATGGGAAATTAACAAAAAATACTTGGTAATATTTAAAACCTGTTGAAACTTGCAGCTGAATTGTTTCTTGTGTGTTAGTAACTGCAATATCTCCAGAAGAAAACAATTAGAGAAGCACACTTTCAGACCTTCACAACTGGTCAAGAAAAGCTAAGTCTCAGCAAATTATCATGTATGTTGAACTAAGCACCTATTTTTTTCAGTCTCATTACAACCAAGCTGTGGTATCTTTTATCAGACGTGTAGAATAAACTCATGAGGCAGCATCACAGAATAAGAGGGAGTGTGATTTCACTCAACTAGGTGAGCTATCATGAACATGAAGAGCTCCACTGATGTCTTGAGACCACATTCACTCTTTGGATGTAGCACTCTTCTGCTCAAGCCACATCTGATAAATATATATGTTGCCATATTGCCTTAAATGAGCTTTCACTTGTAAATGTGCAATCAGGCAATAGTCCTGTTTTTACTGGCACTGAGCAATCACTGTCTATTGAGATATTAGATTTAATTACAGCTATACTAAAATAAATTATCATGCTCTGTCTAGGACCCTAACAGCATATGTAGCCTTTTAAAACCATGGCCATAAGAGATTACTTTTGCAATGAGTTTACTCACACCAAGTCTTGCTGTGAAAGTAGAACATACGGCTCATTTTATGACTGAGGACAATGGGGTAGTGATGGAATATGACTAATTAAGCTATTTCTTCTATTGAGTCTTACAAAGGGCAAGGTCATAGAAGGCCTTTGAAGGGGAGAACTTGCTTCATCATAACTTAACAGCATTGATTTCATTGTGTATTTGTGCTCTTAATATTGTGTTTCCTTGGCATACTGATAACACTGGTTAAATGAGTGTGATATTTCTCACAATACTGGAAGATTATTGTATGTGGTCCATCAAATTACCATGTTCTTCATATCCTCAGTATGAAGATGTAGGAGTTGGGACCTGAGCTCCATCCTTGTTCTGCGGCTGTCCTCAGGCTGACCCAGGTTGCTGGATTCCAGGTAGGCTTACAGAATCACACTTCCTGCCTGTGCCTTTTCCAGACCCTCACTACCCTTGCAGCATCCATCCTGTGTGGCAGGAAGGACTGGAGCTTCACCTGCAGGCTTACCTCCTAGGAATGGGAAATGTGAGTCAGATCACTTCAGGTTGAAGAGAACTTCTCCACTCCGTCTTAGCGTGTGAGTAGTGGATAGCATGAAAAGTGACCAAGACCATAAGTGCATCAAAAAAAAGAAAAAAAGCATCAAAAGTGAATTTTTTAAGGTGATTGACATTTTCAGTGTGCTAGGCACATTTTGAGCTCTACCATGACAAACCTAGTAGGACACTAACATAGAATATAATGCTCTATATTAGTGTACTATAGCTGTCTACATAATATATTGGAACATAACACATAAATCTCTGAGCTAGTAGCAGATTGGGCAGTGAGATGGTCGAATCCGTGTGATCTTGTATACAAATTAAATAGCCTTGCAGAGCTCATATGTCTACACTGTACAGCCCTCAGCCATGTGAATGTGCCAGTTTGCTTCTAGCTATCACGGGGACTGTGGCATCTCACTGTGCTGTTTAAAATAGGGGGAACACCTAGAGAAAATCCTATGGGATTCATCTGACCAAATATGAATTTCATAGTGAGGACATCTATATCTGAGCTAGTCTCCTTAGACATCCTGCATAGTCATCAGAGTAATTCAAGCTCTTATCCTCGTGCAGACAACTAAAATAGATAACTGTATTCTAAAAGTTGCCATTTCCCCACGTTAACTGCAAAGGTAGCCTAGTTTAGCTACTCAGACATTTTTGATAATGCTGGAGAAATGCCTCATAAAATTTCTCTTTATATGTTAGGATAATTACAATGTGTTTGTAACAATGTTTTGTGTCTAAGCAGTATATTTTAAGCTATAAATCTTATATTAATATCTCAAATATTTTTTTGTACAATGACACAGAAAAATTTTACAACATAGATATAAAATGAAGATAATCTTATTCTGAAATGATAAACTATAGACTGGGAAAATGAACAGCATTTATTTCAAGTACATTTAATCCAGAAGAAGTAGGCTAGTGTAATATGTTTTTCAGTAACCTCATTTCTCTTCTGTGAAAAGAAGACTATTATCAGTGGAAATACTGAGCGTATTTGGAAGGCTTTGAAACCAATTAATCACCTTCAGAAATGTTCATAAAACCTGATTTCATTTGGGACAAAGTAGGAGCTGAAGTAATTTAAGGATGTCAGATTAAAAAAGTTTTCACAGGTAAACATGCAATTCTGTAAATTAATGAATCCTGCTTTCCTATCGATTTATGCCTTGTGTCTATGAACTTGCACACTGATATAAGCTGATCCTACTTTCAGGACTGGGCCTCTTAGCTATAGGGATCTAGGAAGGAATCCCAGCTTGCAAGACTGGGTAAGAGATACAGAATATTTCCATAGCTTAACTGCTCAGGATAGATGCTTAGAACTGTGGGAATAGCCCTGCAATTTGAAACTCTAGAAGTGATTTAAAGTATATGTGATTTTAATTCTTCAAGACTTCTTCAATTCTTCTATGTTGTCACAGATATGTACTGTGGTTTAGCTGATTTTTAAAATTCACACCAAGATTAATTTAGTTTTTTTTCCTGCAGGTGAATAATTAAAAGGGGGGAAAATGTTGGATAGGATACAAAAATAGCAAAGGAGCCTCTGCAATTTCTGATTGTGGTAGATAGGTGGCCTTGATATCAAATTGGAAACACTTAGTATCCTTGAAGTTGCAGTTTCAGGGTTAGTATAGTTTTTCATCCAGAAGAAAGATAGACTGAGGTCCATTCAAATTATTGTCTATTTTTTAATTTTCGGATAAAACCACAGTAGCTTAAAACAATTCTATATTGTAGGGATGTACTTAAGCTCATCAAGTGTTTTCTAAGAATGAATTTCAGAGATTTACAAGGTAGCAAGGTAAGTGTGCTCTCACCAGACCCATTTTCTCCTTTCACTTTTGTCCTGAACCTTACAAACCATCTGTGTGCAGCACCCCACTGCTCCCAAACCTGCTGCCTCTCTGCACACCGCTTCATAGAGTGCTTGCAAAATGCTGGGATGAAAAAGCAACATAAATTAATATGTCCTTTGATAGACTGCATTAGCTGATCTGAATAAAAATAACTTGTTTACTTACAAGACTTCTGCACCAGAACTTTTTGATTTAGATAAGAAACACTTAGTTAGATAATATTAGCTTTAGTATATTAGACAAGTAACAGAAGTAGTTGATGAGCATACCCAAAATACTTCCAACTGCTATGCTAAACTACTTTCAGATTTCACATTCCTGTGCACAAGTTTTAAGTTTAAAGCTCTAATGTATTTGAGATTTTACAGAACTAATTTATTTTTGTTTTATATTTGAGGATGAGGGTAACAAACAAACACAGCAAAATACTATCAGATCAGCCTTTAATCATGTGCCCTTTCTCCCTTCCTACCAAAAGATGCAAGGGAAAACTATCAAGACAAAAGAAGCTATTAACAACTTAGTTTACAACTTCACGGATTTCATCAGTGTGGTTCTAGTCATATAATTGGATCACATGTGCAGAGAAAATATTTTTTTTCTAAGTGTCAAATGCAAGGATTAGGTTACAACTGCAGCCCAGTTGTTGCTTCATGAAATGCAGCTGTTTTCTGTCATTTGATAGCTAAAGCCAATCATGGAATTAAATACTGAAGAATATTTTACATTGCTTTTTGCTTTTAATCTCACACTGACATTGCTGCTGCACTTATCTGAGGCCCCTGCACACATTATTTCTGTTGACCATTTGATTCCCTCCTTCCAGCCACCATCTTCTTTCAATCCCCTTATTTCTCTCTTTTTACACTTCTCTCTGCCATTCTTCTCTGTTCCCACAGTTTAATTTGAGCTCTTCTGTTCCCTGACCATTATCTCATCTCTCTTCTCTTTTTCCTAGATCACGTTTTCCTCTCATTCTTGCTTCTACTCTCTCGTTATTTGCACAGCCCATAGTCAATCACCAGGCCATGACCAGACTCAACCATACCAATCTTGTCTTGCCTCTCCAGTCCCTCCGGCCATGACTCTCCTGTTGGCCACCATGCCAGCCAGAGTCACAGTAACATCAGGATGACTCTTCATTCCCCAAGCCCTTGGCTTCTCCCATGCTCACCAATGTGTGTTATAATTGCCTTTTCCATGATAAAAACTGCTGGTCTTATTTAAAAGGAGTTAGGAATTTAAATATATATTTTTTTAAATAAACATATGGATACCTAGGTAAATAGTAGTGGATTCACTTCTGTCCTTGGTCACATTTCCCATTGAGTTCCATCTGTGGAAGCCAGGGCAGAACTGGTCTTACTGAGTTTATATTAGAATAATGCTTAGATAAATAAACCAAACTTGGGGGCTTTTGGTAATCAAAACTAAACACAGCACTACAGGAAAATGGAAACTCAAATGTACTTTAACGCAGAAGACAGGCATGGCCTGTTCTCCTGGTATGTAATCTAATATCCTTTCCTAAATCTTAACAATAACGATATGTTTGTTTAACTGTTTCACCAAGGTCTCTGCTTCCTCACTGAAAGGGACGTTCTGACACTGGCAAATGGAAGGAATTTCGAGGAAACAGAGTGATCACCCCTTAAACTGGCCATAAAAGAGGTATGTGCTTTCATCGTGGTTCAGATAAGATGCTGCACCTGTTTCCAGTCACATTCTCACAGACATACCTTATTTTGAATGCTGTCAGTCACCTGTACAAAGACCTTACCTCCATTTGAGGCACAGTTAGCATCCCTTCACTTATATTATAGAAAATTTTTGGAATCCAAGGAAAGAATTAAAAAAAATATATATTTTACTAAGAAACAGATAATTCAGAACATTACCTTGCGCCTGTGAAACTACCCATCATCCCAGCTGCTCTATAATCAATGCTCTCTGCAGCAGTAACAATTTTCCTTCTGTTTAACTGGTCTAAACTTGAAACCTCTACATGTGAGGGGAAAATACAGATGAGATGCTTTTTCCAGATCTATAGTGGACAAATCCCTTTGTAAGTACCCTGTGCACTTGTATTTCCCACTATGGGCAAGAGAATGAAAAAATAATTACAGTAATTAGCCAAATAGGTTTAGTAGCCTTTTGGAAACAGGTTCTAAGAAAATAAGGCTTGTGTTTGAAGATGAATCCCAGAACTTTCCCTGGGTCAAAATATAATAACAAGCTAGTAGCATATGAAAGAACTAATAGCAAACCACAGCCTACTCTAGTAATTTTTCTTTCCAAAATAACACATTTTTCCCTTATATTGTAAGTCAGAGCACTGACTTTAGACAGTCCCTCTAATAGACTAGTCAGAGAGTGTAATCAGTCACGATTTCTGAGAAGCTTTCTGTAAAAACAAATTCTCTCAGGATATTTTTGAAGGTAAGCTCAGAAAGCGAAATTCCTTGTACTAGTAGCTGCATGCAACAAATAAGTGGACATTTTTAACTTGGAACTGAATGTCCTACTCACAGATCTCTAAGCTGTGCACTTAGGCTGTGCAATTTTCAAGCTCAGTCTTTGTCTGTACACCAGTTTGTGCAAAAGGCTGTGATTAGGCATTCCACATCTACACTTTGCTCAAATATGGCCACTGCAGAAACTATCCAAAAAGTATGAGGCCATCTTTGAATCTTAATATTTACTCATTTTGACTTTTCAGAGCCTAATAAGCCTGTAAAGTACTATTACTGGAGGGAAAAATAGATTTATGATAACAAATTGTTTGGTCCATGAGGTGATATGGCTCACAGAACAATATTAGTCCTTCAGCCAGGTAAAACTTCCAAGCTGTGGAGATACTCCATGAAATCATTATTTATTGGTATAATTTTACAGAAACAGGTCATTGACAAAAATATTACCATTGGACATAGCAGAGAGTGACATCTACTATAGTAATTCATATGGATGCAACAAGGACTTTAATGGAATAAGAAATCAGCTTCAATTTCCATTCCAACATTTTGAATGAAAATAAAAAGCAGTTTTCATATCATTATTAATAATAATATCCATAAAAGCATTCACTGAACATTTGGAAAATAAAGGGTTTATGCTGGCTCTGTGCTTCTTGTTCCAAGCTGTCACTTGGCCTGATGGAGCAAGAATGTCACTGCAGAACCTGGTAAAATAATCTACATTGAAAAAAAAAGAAGTGTTTGAAAACTGAATCCAAAATCATTTACTCTTCCACTGGCATGCAAGCTGGCTGCCTCCCAATCTCTAGTGAGAGGCTCTCTCTACCTATGAGAATTAAAACAGTTTTTCCAACATGCATGCAAGCAATTGACTCCCCAGGACAGTGCTATAGTAAGGGACATTCAAGTAGACTGGTACATCACATCTGATGGGAGTCTCAGACCTGAAGTATAGGGGTTGGGGAGAAGAAAGGAGTGGAAACTTAACCTAGCTCTGAGACGAAGTCAGGAGGATGATCCAACAGTAGTTGCTGGAGAGAGAAGGTGACCCGCCAACACCATAGAGAAAGATGAATGAATCAAGGCCCATGATTCAGACAGTGCTCTGGAGTCCATGGCCACCCTTGTCCTCTGCACCTTTTTGTCCCTGGATTTGACAGTGGTGCTCTCCACCACAGCCTGCAGGCCTCCTGCCTTCCATCGAACTAACTGCAAAGAACTGGCTCCTCTAATGCATGTGTGCAGGTTAAGGAGGCTTTGGGTAGTGTGATTACTTCTCCAATGTCTCTTAGATAAATAAGGTTGAAGGTGAGTGTTACTGTATCATATAGTCTCTATAATTTTCCTGTGAGCATCCCGAAGTAGGTCCCAGGCATAAAACATAAGCTGCAACTCTTCTTCAAACCTTAAAATAGTCTCTTATCCTCAGCAAGGTCTTCCCACTGACTTCAGTAATATCCATACTGTTGTAATTTAGGAACTTAAAGAAAAATTTCTTAATAGTGAAGGTGACAGAGCACTGGAACAGGCTGCCAAGAGAGGTGGTGGAATCTCCTTTTCTGGAGATCTTCTAAACCCGCTTGGATGCAGTCCTGTGCAACATGCTCTAAGTGACCCTGCGTGTGCAGGGGGTTGGACTAGATGACCTCTGGAGGTCCTTTCCAACCTTTAGGATTCTATGGAATCCAATGGGATCCTGGTCTGCATCAGGAGGGTGTTACCAGTAGGTGGAGGGAGGGGATCCTGCCCATCTCCTCAGCTCTGGTGAGGTTGCACCTGGAGTACTGGGGTCAGTTCTGGGCTCCCCAGTAAAAGAGGGATGTGGAGCCCTAGAAAGGGTCCAGTGGAGGACAACCAAGGGCTCTAGAAAGGGTCCAGTGGAGGGCAACCAAGATGATTAAGGGAGTGGAGAATGTGTTGTACGAGGAAAAACTGGGTGAGTTGGGCCTGTTTAGCCTGGAGAAGGTTGAGAAGGGATCTTATCAACATGTACAAATACCTGAGAGGAGAATAGAGGGAGGAAGAGACCAAACTCTTCTCAGTGGTGGCCAGGGATAGGACAAGTTGAAACCCAGGCAGTTCCATCTCCATGTGAGGAAGAACTTCTTGACTGTGAGGGTGACAGAGCCCTGGCACAGGCTGCCCAGGGAGGCTGGGGAGTCTCCTTCTCTGGAGGTCTCCCAAACCCACCTGGATGCCACCCCGTGCTCAGGGCGTCCCTGCTGGAGCAGGGGGTTGGACTAGATGATCTTTAGAGGTCCCTTCCAACCCCAACCATTCTGTCATTCTGTGAAAAGTAAATCCAATTTCAGTTCTAGCCTGTTTATTCAGAAACTAGACCCTCTTCAAAATCCAGTTCTAGGCTATTTGGAGATTGGACCCTTGCCTCATAGAACTCCTTTTGAAGAGAAGTCTAAGTCTCATATCTAAAAATAACTGCACATTCTGTGTATAAACTAATTATGAGCTCTAATGATCACACTTAGATCTGCTGTTGACTTACTGTGCAAGTCTCGGCGCTCTTGGTGCAGCATATGTGCGAGCTGCCCTTAAGAGGCAAGCAGACAGAGGCATTCATTTTTACCTATCACCTTATCTTTTCATTTCTGGCTGCTCAGCTCCGTTCTGACAAGTGCAATAAATATGTGTCCTCCTGGGTCCTTGCAGGCTGGGCATTAGTCATGCTGTTCATTTCAAGGACATCAGTCCGCTAGTTTTTCAGCTGTAATAGAAAACATGTTCTGCCAGGAGCCATTTGTTCCAGTTTTGTTGCTTACTAATAAAATCAAAATCAATTTTTGGGGGGAGCTTGAGAAGCAGGTTGGAGAGTAGGAGGATGATAGGTGGCAAAAATGAAGGTGCTGAAGTTAGTTTTCTATGAATTGCTCTGAAATAATGGCATGTATCATTTCAGAGAATGTGTGAATCTCTGCCTGCTTGTGAAATGCAGTTACCTCTGGCAAACAGTATAGCTGTTGCTTAACAGGAAAGAGGACTAGTGCATAGCAGGTTTCATAGTGGGTAACATAAATCTTGTTTTGAGACGGGGAAAAATAAAAGATTTGGATGTGAATTTATATTTCACATAGTTTTAGATTAAGTGCCAGGGGAATGTCAGTGGTGACTTAGGATCAGAATTTCAGTCTGATGTCTCCTCCATAACCCCTATACTGTCTGTGTCCTCAGCCACTGGACTGCTAATTCAAAACACTTAGTCATCTAGCTAAACTAAATCATCTAACTGAACTTAAAATATATACTTAGGATTACTGGCTTCATTGAATCAGTGCCTTAGTCACAACTGACTTGGAGAAATTTTGCTCACAGAGGTAACTGCAATCAGCATCTCCTTCCTTGTTAATCTCCCAGTTTCACCATGACCACTGCAGCTGATTCATTAATCTGAGCTGATAGTGTCGCTGTGCAATAAATAAGGTTTACCTGGAGAGAATATTTATTTTCTTTAAAATGTCTCCCTAATTCTGCAGAATCAAAAATCAGAGTCTGGTGACACTGAAGGGCCCCTTCTTTTCGGTGCTCGTAGCAGTGTTCTTTCCCCTACTACAATGCACGAGATAAGTCTTGTGGACTGCAAAGCAAATTTTGCTCTTTGCACTCTTTTCCTGACATACTTAATGAATCTAGGTTGTTTACCAATTTAAACATAAAAAAAAAATGCATTGCTTTGCAGGAAGTATTTTAATATGTGTATGCATGTTTGTGTGCCAGCTGGCCACTGACTACTGAACCCTTTTTGGATACTTTCATATTGACCTTCAAGCCTAGTATATGGTAATATTGCTAATCCAAACCCAGTATTTGAGCAAATAATTTTTGTATTTTGTCATGCATTGATCAATAGGCATTCATCCCTTAACTGATGATTTTTTGCCTTGCAAATCTTTACTCATGGGGTGACTGAACTCACTAAGACTAGTATGAGAGTCATGGTGAGCAGGACAGCTCTCCTACTCTCCAGACAGCAGCAAAATACGTAACGTAGCATGCTGTCAGCTGAAGCTGTGTTGGCAGAACGTAAAGACTCGGCTCTCTGGCAACAGATGGGCTAGAGGCTTCTTCTGACATGATCTGCCATCCAGCATATGTTAGACAGGCTGAGAAATCAAAGGGTTTTAGACTAAGGCTTTACCTTTAAAAAAAAGGAAGACGTCTTAGCTATTATTAAAGCAGGTGGCCTGCGGCGCAGAGGCTATGAAATAAATAAATATGGGGCAGTTTGTTACCGTGCAGTGGCAGCTAGCTAGCTCAGGATAGGAGCTGGAGCACTGCTGGGCACTGCTTTGGGGCACGATGTTATTTATCTCTCCAGATTTTGTTTCTGCCCTGCACATGCGTGTTGGTAAAGCTTTAAGAGGTAGCAAGCAAAAGCAATTGGTTTTCAGGGTGGAGAAAACTCTTTGCAGGCAGAACAGATTGCCTTTGAATGTCCCAGAGCAGTAGCTCACCTCTCCTACCGCTTCCAACAGACCATATTCTGTCAGCTTGCCGAGCCATCACGGACTGTCCATGGGCAATGAACAAGCTGGTTTCTCATCTCCTGCTGCTGGTTCCTCCAGCTCGAGTCTGGGATACTCCACAGAGAAGGTAACTGTGAGGGGAAAGTTTTTTCAAAGCAGATCAGTTGCTGTATTTAAATCACACAAAGTGTTTTAAAATAAAGAAAAGCCACATCTCCAGGATCGTGAACATTCTGGATTTTATTTTTATTTCCCTGTGGGAGTGAAGTGGCTAATAGGTACAAAACAGGAGTAGTCACTCCCAGTTATGCAAGTTGTTTGCATTTTAGTCATCCAAGCTCTGATTACAGAAAAGGTATTCCCCACTGCCACCAACCTGCTCTAGCAATTGATTTTATTTTTTGACCAAAGCGCAAATAGCTTTTCTGTTACAAAATGGGTTCCTGTGCATCTTTTGGATTTTGGAATGTTAGGGAAGGTTTCTCGGGTGCTGCTGTCCCCAGGCAGAGATGAGGCTGTGCGCAAAGCAGAGGCGCCGGAGCATTTTGCAGCTCGGAAAGGACGGGCCCGCGTGGCTCCCAAGGTGGGTGTTTGTGTCCCTAAGGGTCACCTTTGTGTCACCCTCAGGGCCGTCCCTGCTGCCCTGGATGCTGTGTTTGTTGAGAACAGGCTGCTCTTGGCCGGAAAGATGTACGGAGGGGATTTAAAGGCGTTTTTTAGCAGGTTTTAGCCGCTGCCGGGTTGCCCTAGGGCTGAGGGAGCTCGCCCGGCACTGAGGGCACTGCAGGGGTTTAACTCCCCCCCGTGCCCCGCAGTGGTTGCGGCCGTGCCCATGGGCTCTGCCGCCCCCCGCCGCCGCCCGCCTTGGTTCCTTCCTTGG
>JAVCKT010005836.1:0-33172 GCA_032273925.1 Rhynchotus rufescens | reverse complement strand
CTGTCCGGGCGGCGGCGGCGGCGGCTTTTGTTGGGGCAGGGGGGCCGGGGGGCCGGGCGGGCGGGCGGGAGCCCCGGGGCTCCGCGCAGCAGCGAGCGCGGCCCGGCGCATCCGTCCCGGGCAGAAGGCGGCGCGAGCCTTGCGCCCCTTGGCATTTTATTTTATTTTATTTTATTTTATTTTATTTTATTTTATTTTATTTTATTATTTTAACACTCCCAAACTGTTTACGACTGGAAAGTTCCAAGAGAAGAAACTCCCCAAATAGCCCCCAAATCCGGCCCAGGCGCACAGCAGAGCCGCGGGCGCCGCGACCAGCAGCGCTGCCACCCTGGGGTGCCCGGCGCCCGCAGGCCCTGGTGCCCTGGGTGCCCTGGGCGCCTCGGCCCTCGCCGGGCAGCCCGGGCCCGTCCGCTCCGCAGGGGCGGCGAGCGGAGCCGCCCGGCTTTGGAGCCCCAGTTCAGCCCCAGTGCCTCTGAGCGGCAGCGCTGGCTTTTTCCTTCAGAAATCCGACCATGTGAGGTGGTGACTCATAAACAGATCATGTTCCTCGCCGCTCTGCTTCGGAGGGATAGCAGGGTCCCGAGGAAAGCTGGCGAGTGAGCAGGAACGGGAGCTGCTGCCGGGGTTGTCCCGCGGTGTTCGCCCTTGTCCGCTTCCTAACGCGGTTCTTAAGATGCAAGTTCGAGACATGGAAAAATGTTGGTGGTTTTGTGTGTGATTCAGGGAGGAACGTGGTGTCCCGACAAGGGTTTTGCTTTGTGTTTTAAAGGGCTGGGAATCCTCCTTCCTTGGTTATTGTTTTAAAGAGTTTGAGGAGGAAGCAAAGAAATGCAGACCGAAGTCTCCATAGCTCTGGTGTTTCTGAACAGCCCGGCAGGGCTGCGAGCACGAGGCCGAGGGAGGCCGGGCTGCAGGCCTGCGAAATGGGGCTGTGTTTCACACGGCCTGGCGGATAGAGCAGCCCTGCGCCTGTGTGATCCCCTCCTCGTGCTTTAAAAGTGCTAGTTCTGTTTCTCATACGTGAGTTATTCACCAAGGCAGCCTGTGTCCTGAGGAGACTACCATTTAATATGAGTGCATGGGCTGAGGCGTTCCGAATCTGTAAATAATTTTATGCAAATTTTCCTATTACGCAGCAGAACAACTGCTTGTCCAGCCCCGTGCAACATTAACTAATGCCTTGTGATCCCTGGAGAACGGCTCTCTGCCCTGCATTTGTCTTTAAAGAGGAGTCCTCATCCCACTCTCTGTGTGAATGACATAGTCCATGGCTCTCATCCTTATGATCTACTCTTAATTAGAAAAAGGAAAGTGTGTGATAGGACCAAATGATGCAGTGTTGAAGAGCTGTGTTCTGGTGGTGTCATAATGAAAGAAGAAAGTCCTTCCTTTTTATTCCCTGGGGGAATAAAAACCTCCTTTGTTGGCATTTTTGATTTTTAGAAAGACGTTGTTGTTGCTCTGTATAGGTTAGTAGTTACAGAAGCAATGACTACACAAAAAGTAACGATGTGGGCAGGGGATCTCGAATTAGAGAGCCCTCTCAGGAAGGAAAGTTGTTTTTAAGACCTGTCTGAGCAGTGTTTGTTCAAAGCAGTGGTTTAAAGCGAGCTGCTAGTGAGGGAAGGGAAGATGCAAATACTAATAATATCATTAGTATGGGCTTGTTCTCTTTGAAATCGTGTTAGTGATTATTTATAGCCTTTTTTGTTAGTGATTATTTATAGCAGCATCGACAGGAAAATGAAAGAGAGTTTACAGAGTTTTCAAACCACCTTGAGAAGAAAGACAACCATGATGAAGTATATTTTCCCTGCAAACATATCTTAGTATTTGTCCAGTTATATAATGCGCCTTTTTGGGAATTTTGAAGTGGATCTCTTTCAATGCACAATGCCAACGTCCCGTGTCGCCTGAGCATGACAGTGCTGCTTCTGATGAAATTGCAGATGTGGAAGGCTACTGCAGGTCACACCATTTCGCTCAGTCCGGATGATGGAGCCGACGACTGGGAGACAGACCCTGATTTCGTGGTACGGCCTTCACACCCTCTGGGCTGCGCGGAGCGGTGTTACGTAAACGTGTTAGGGAGCGACCCTTCCGCGTGGGGGCTGTGAGGTGAACTGATGTGCATGATGTACATGTACATGTACATGTACGTGATGTTCCCAGCGGCAGAGAAGAGCAGGGGGTTGTGCCTGTGAGTGCTTAACAAGCCTGTCTCGTCCTCCCTGGGCACGGCAGGGTAGCCTGTACCCCAGATTACATGGGGGATCCAAAATGTGTTATGTGCAGCAATGTGTTATTTTCCAGCAATGGAAAATGCACAGGGATCACAGACAACCACAAGCTGTACTAGCCGGGTGTCGTAGGGGACTGGAGAAGTTGCCCCAGGAAGGCTTTTGCTGCAAACTGTAGAGTCTAGGCGACCACTGGTGTTTTGGGGCTTCTAACTCTGTTTCACGTGTTGCCTTCACAGAACGATGTGAGCGAGAAGGAGCAGCGCTGGGGGGCTAAAACGGTGAACGGATCCGGCCATCAAGAGCACATCAAGTAAAACAGTTCTCCTTTGAATGTATTTCTAGTTACTGTCTCAAGCAACTCTTAACCCGTTCTTGACCTCCGTTATTTGTGTCTTCATGATTAAAACAAGATAGATTATTTGCAACGTTGCCATTTTGTAAATGTTAGCATCTTCAGAAGGGAATTAATGATAAAATTCAGGATGTAGGGACCCTTAAATCTTAACAGGAAATATTATTCTTCCTGCCTCTTTGTGTCTGGAAAATTGCTCTGCTTTGTTTCTGTTCCAGAGCAAATACTGCCAGGGAAGAAGCTTTTGTTGAGCAATGTGGGCAGCTCCATTTGGTATTTTAAGGGTGCATTTGCTGCTTTAGTTATTAGACTTTGCTTAGAAAATGGCCTACCAAGTTCATAAAAATTCTGGCAAGGTAACAAATTGTGCCCTCTGGCAGGCAGGAAAATGCATTCCCATTATAAATGGGTACGGGAGACAAAACCGATCCAGCTTCTGGACCTGGCACTTCTTAGACAAAGCGTCCAGGATTTTTCATAATTTTAAGGAATTTTAGGAAGCCTGTGATTGTGCTATTCTTTTTGGTTATGTATTTCTGGAGCCTCTACTCGCGTGGTCTGTAGCTAGGAGTAAGGACCATCGGTGTTGCAAAGGGAGAGAGATTGACCTTGCTTCAGGGATCAGTTTTTACTCTTTTATTTGGAACGCAGTGGTGACACCTACTGGCTGGCTAGGCTTTAAACTCAGGTGGGAAGGGTTTAAGGTACTGATGACCACCTTGGTTTGTGCTCTCCTATGTAGCCTGCGCTACTGTAAGCTCAGTTCTTGCCTATTGCAAGGGAACATGTGACGAAGAGGAGATGAATGTCTGCTCTGCATCCCTGTTTTGTGTTTATGTCCAAAATGTTCAGGTAGAATCAGAGGATACAATGTAGTACAATAGGGGATGATCTCTATTCTGAGAAGGTGCAATGTAAATAAAAAGGATTAAGAAGAACTGAAACTGAAGTGAGACATTAGAGTATTTTGAGGCTTAAGTAATTAATTGTAAGGTCATTGAAATAGCAAAACATACTACTATGTTATGGGCTTAAAACCAGCCCTTTCATTTTTTTCCAGAAAATGTTTTACATTGGTATGAGTTCTCATTCTCAGAATATGATGAGAATATACTCTGTGTACTGAAAAAAAGGGAAGGCCTTGAAAAACACAAGTTGCCCTACTTCTAGAGCATCTTCTTACATCCTGTTTTGCATCTCTTTGAAGTTATCTTTTGAAACTTTTTTTGGTAAAACTTGTTATATAGCAACTTAATTGCCTGTCTTTAAAGTATTCATCAGCTGCGAGAGAATGTCTTCCAAGAACACCAGAACCTCAAAGAGAAGGAGCTTGAAACAGGGCCGAAAGCCTCGCATGGCTATGGAGGGAAGTTTGGCGTGGAACAGGATCGCATGGATAAAGTAAGTTTGCCTGCTTGCCTGGGCTGGCAGCATAAGCCTCGCTCTGCCCGCACCTGGGAGGACTCCCCACGTGCGTCTCCAAAAATGTTGTCATTCCAGCTTTGCCAGGATGCTGATCCCGGGAAACTGGGATCATGACATGATCCCAAGACAGCCACAGCTCGCTCTGAGGACAGAATCATCACCCCAGCAGGGATGTAGCGAGGCCACTTGTAACCGTGGTCATCCAAGTCTGTGGGAATATCAGAATCTCAGGCCATGTTCCATATTTAAATCAAGAGTTTCCTATGTGAAGAGCTGCACTAAAGCACTTGAAGCGTCAGGGACTAGTATTTCAGATGGCACATTAGGAATCTCTGAATGATGAGGGAAGTTCTGGGGTGTGCACTGGCATTACATGGTCTTATTTGGTGGGTACCACACAAAGAATGCAACTTGCTTACCCTTACCATTCTAAATTCAATAAAGCAAAAGGGGTATCACATAACCACGTAAGCCTTTCAACCCAGACACGGTTACATGCAACAGATCATAGAGTCTTCTCTTTCTGCCTCTGATGAGAATGATGTGCATCTAGGCAACAGCCTCAAATCATAGATTAAAGTGGAAAATTGCAAGTTTCTTTCGCTGTGTTCAGTGTTGGCTCTGTACAAGAAAACTCTTCTTTTTGCTATGTTACATAGCAACCCTCAAGGCTGTAGCATTGATTCCAGCTCTAGGAACTAGAGAGTAGCTCTAGGAGGGAATGTTAGCCCTAGATTAATAAGCTACTGGAAAATGTTATCTATGAGTACGGTAGGATGTGCTTTCAGGTGTGTAATTCCATAGGCTGTTGTCAGTGACACGTGTCGTAGCGACACCTCAGGTTGCTGCATCCGGGCTCGTGTTGCAGCAGGAGGCTCAGACAGGAGCTTGCTGGGCAGGGGCTGCTCTTTCTTGATACAGATGAGCTGCTTCATCTTGTGATGCCGTCTTGCACACAAAGAGAAAGCACAGAGAGTAGACATGAAATAACCATTTACGAAGAGGATCAGGATGCCTCCCTAAAACACTGCTGGTTTACATCTGTGGATTCCAGTGCCAAAGTACAAGGCTGTATGTTTTCTCTGGAATTAGTCTTTACTTTAAATTTTGTTTGCATGACGCCAAGATTCATCTTTATCTTTCTTGTTTTCATCAGTATTGTTTGATGTATAAATCCAGAGTGTAAAACAGCCTCTAAAACATAATCCTTGTCAGGCTTTTTTGGCACTCGCCTTGCTCAGGCTGTACTGGTGACATGGTGACAGTCTTGTAAAGACTTCTCCACGAGTCACACCTTACATGATATTTAGCTTCAACACAAAGAACAGGTGTGATACGTGTCTGTAGTGATGCTTGTGCTCAACCTACTTGGTGCTCTTAACTACAGAACTAAACTATAGAACTGATACCTGTTTTGTTCTTTCCAATTTCTTTTAGTCAGCTGTTGGACATGAGTATCAATCCAAGCTATCTAAACATTGCTCCCAAGTGGATTCAGTGAAAGGGTTTGGGGGCAAGTTTGGAATACAGACAGATAGAGTTGACCAGGTAAGCAGTTTCTTCTTGTACAGTTACCTATAGTGGTTGTGTTTATCAATTTGTATACATAGCTGAAAACTTCCAATGCCTAAAAGTGCTGTTGCTGTCTGTTCCTAATGTTATCCTTGAAGTGTAGCAGTAAATTGTCATTGACTGTTATGCAGTCTAATTTCCTTTTAAATTAAAGCAAAAAAAGTGTCTCATGGGGAAACTAGGGAAGAGCATCCTGATTTCCAAAGAGATATTAAATTATGTCCTTTAACCAGGCAGTATTATTCACTGAGATTAAAATAAGCATGAATGCTACCAGAGGAAGATTTGCTGAACGCTTTTTCGTTTATTGCAACATAAGCTATGGCATCGAAGTGCTGAATTTCTGTTGTACTGGGTTGCTGAACCTAGCAAGACTTTCAAGGATGTTGCTAGGACAATTTGCTTTGCCAAGAGATGGCAAAAACTGAGATTATCATGCAAACAGATACAGCCTATAGGTCTTAGCTAGGCATTTGTGCTCCAGATCAGCGAGGTCAGGTCAGTACTGAGGGATTTTTTTACTCCCGTGCTGTTTGTCCACTGAAGTGCTGGAAGCTTTTTCTGCTGATGTCTAACCCCTTGTCATATTTACATGACTATTTCTCTTGCAGTCAGCTGTTGGGTTTGAGTATCAAGGGAAAACTGAGAAGCATGCCTCTCAGAAAGGTGAGGTGATCACATTGGCAGCTGCGTGGCTTTTATGTGTCTTAGAATGGGTTTCTGTTCTTACAGTGCTTGTGTAACAGACCTAGCACGGGTCCCTTACAATGGCCCCAATCCAACATTATCTGTGAATCAAACACATTCACAACGTATGTGGGTGGGAGGAAAGATGGAAGAATGAATTTCAAAGCAATTTCATGAGATGATGAGGTTTGAATAAAAGGAAATGGCCTATCATTGAGACAGACTTTTTTGTAGGTGTGAAGTTCAAGGCATTTTAGAGGGACAGGGAATTGTTCTTGGCTGCGTAGCACCTTCTCCATTTAGGAGGAGCCACTGTGAACTATAGGACTGTCTTAAATCTAAATCTAAAATATAGGTTCTAATCATTTCTAAGTAATGATCGAGCTGCTGTTACCTTGGAAGTGGGGCGTGTGGATTTGTTCAGAGTTTTTCATGATTTTTATTTTTTTCCTGGAGAAGTTGTAGCTTGAAATGCTGAGACCACAGCAAAGATCTATCTCTAAAAGAATCAACTGTCAGTAGAATAAAGCATTTATCAGAGTGAGTAGTGTTCAGAGTTATTAGTGTGCTGCTAATCAGGTTTCTAGGCATATCTGATCAAAAAAAAAAGTGCTAATAAGTGCTTTATTGAAAATGTTGACATTTTTGCCATCTGTTTCCTGTTTATCTCAAAAATATTTGCACTCTAGAAATGTTAGAGATGAGGGGACTGTTTTTTGTTTAAAAATCTTACTGGCTGTTGCTGACTGTTTTTGAAGTGCACTTTGCTATTAGTGTCATACGGATTTTATCAAGGAATCAAGTTGCAGAATTGCTGTGCTGCTACCACCGAGTAGTTGAGCTACAGGTGATGCTGTTTTACTCTCCACGTTAAGAAAGCTGTAATCTAAAGAATTTATGAGTTCAGTATCAGGATCCAGGATTGACAAAGGATGACGATGCTTCTTTCCATATGTAATTTAATGTTACTTAACATGGTTTTCCAGGATAATATTGTGTTGTTGAATATTTATAAGCAAAAATCTTTACTCTTATCTCTAGATTATTCCAAAGGTTTTGGTGGGAAATATGGTGTTGACAAGGACAAAGTGGACAAAAGTGCTGTTGGTTTTGACTATCAAGGCAAAACGGAAAAACATGAATCACAGAAAGGTTTTTATTATCTTTTTTTATAAGAATACTGATTCAAATCAATCAGCCTTTGAGACCTGGAAAAACATACTTTGTGTTGTTAAATGTGTGTTTGCCCTTTGTGTAAGTAGCTTTTTGATTCTCTTAAATGAAAAGCAAGGCATTGTAAACTGTCCCTGACTTTCTCCATCTGATTTCCAAAGGAGCTAGGTCCTTATGGGTATTACTGAAATAAGTGTGTAACTGCACAGATGTACAGTCTTCAGAGGCAGTAACAATGCCTTTATTATTTAAATACCTGTGTTGTATATGTGTGTAGAGATGCACATGTTGTAAGATTTGGCTTTAGATAGAAAACACATCAGATTCTTCATATATCTGAGTATTACTGACTCTGTGTGCTGTAATCTACATTGGATTTGGGAGGCATTTTCCTACACTGTGATCCTAAAGTTCCCGGATGGGTTTCCTTCCATTTGTTGAGGCAGTTTAGCAGGGGCGTAAAGACTGGAGCATATTATTATTAATGACAGGACAGCATATCCAATGACAAATCTGCCAATGTTGCTGTTTCTTTCTAAATCCTCCTAACAAGCATAAAGTGTGGTAACGTTGTCTGGGGTTTCATGCCCGCAGATTATGTGAACGGCTTTGGAGGCAAGTTTGGTGTGCAGACAGACAGGCAAGACAAGTGTGCGCTCGGCTGGGATCACCAGGAGAAGGTGCAGCTGCACGAATCCCAGAAAGGTACTTCCACGTGGGCTTCTTGGCCATTCTTCCTACCTTTGGTTGTTTAGACTCGTTGTCCCTGTGTGAACCCTCAATCCCCCTTGTATCTTTGACTTTGTATCTCTTACAGTGGCTAACATGTATTTCCTTTTCTTTTGGTTGAACTGTCACTGGGTTTGGTTGTACTGGTTTCTTCAGAGTAGCTTAGAACGAATCTAATATTGAACCACTGAAAGTTTTCACTTAGTGATAACCAAAGCAACTTTATGGATCTACAGATAGCCTGGAATATTTTTTTCCTTTTTCAGCTGATTTGTACAGATCACAGATTACCAAAATCTTTGTAAAACATTCATGAAATTAACAAATAATTTTCCTTTTCTTCTTCTTTTTTATTCCTCGCCAACCTACAGGGTTTCTCCCATGCAGGAGAAATCTAATGTTTAATGCTGCCTTTTCTCACCACCTGTATGGTAATTATTCCCATGAAAGAGTGACAAACAGAAAATAAGGTCCAAAGCAACAATCTCTTCCCTGCCCCCGCCTATCTCCACTTTTAACTTAAAGGAATTAAATATTTTTCCTTTAATTAAACTAAAGCAATTAAAATTGGCTCCCAGAATATTTTTCTGTTGGATAGTCTAGCAAGTTTTACTGTGAGAGATTACCTCAAGGCCTAGTTTTGCTGCCCTCATTTTATACAGTAGGCTACAAAAGCTTTTCTAAAGCAGCAGTAGTGAATGGTCATAACTCTTAGCTAAGAGCTTTTTTTTCTGCAGAAGAATAGCAGCAGGAATATTCCTTCTTTTTTAAACTATGCTGTATAGAAATATCTGAAGGCTACTATATATGGACCTTATCTAAACACCTCTTAAGAACTCAGACTGTACTGTACATGTCCAGTATTAAACATGCTGATGAAGGAAGCTCATTGCACTTGTGTGAATCCTCTTGTTTTTTGTTTTGTTTTGGTAAATGTTTTATGTTTGTGTTCATAGTTTTGATAAAAAGCAAGTGTGCTGTGCCGCATGTATGAAAAATGCTGAGAAGTACTGTTTTTTCTGAGACTTCAGAATGGTTTTCCTGTGTCTGATACCTCATGTTGACTGCTTGTTAATCCTAATTGGAAATTTCTTCTGAATTTAGACTTTCAAAAGTGTACTTAAATTTCTTTCACCATCCAAAATTATTGGTAATTCAGAAATGTTGCAAAAGTTACTTTGAGTGTCTGTGATTAAATTTCTTTATTTTCCTCCATTTTATTTTATTACATGTGGCTTTTTCAGACTATAAGAGTGGTTTCGGAGGGAAATTTGGTGTACAGAGAGAAAGGCAGGACCCATCTGCTGTGGGCTTTGAATACAAGGAGAAACTAGCCAAGCATGAATCTCAACAAGGCACCGTTTTCACTTGTTTCTTTCTTATCAGTGCAGCCACTTCTCGCACAGTCTTAAATAGTTGTCTAAGTAGATTGATGCTAGTAACGTGCAGACACTTCCTTGCGCTTCTATTCCTATATTATCTAGCAATATTCTTCCATTTTATTTTTAAAAGGAGTTACATAAAAGAAGCCTGTATTCAGGAAACAGATATCCAATGTTTACTTAAGAGCTCTACAACATTATACATGTAGTTAATAGCTATACATACGATGTGATCATACAAGCATAATTGCTAGTATCATATTAATGACGTTGTGTTTGCCAGTTTTGAAGCCTTACTGTGAAACTTTGCCTGGATAAACTGGTGGTGGAAAAATTACTCAAATAAGGGCCATACTTGTAACCATTGGCAAGCAGTGGATTATGGCAGGGTCATTTTAAAGCATTTGTAGTCTTTAAAACAAGAAATAGGGAATGTTTGTGGTTCGTGGGTGAGCAAATGCTGTTATAATGCTCTCTTTATTCATTGTGAAATAGTTGGGGTACAAACCATGAATTCCTGGTTTTCCGTTATCTTAAAGTGAGAAGTCTGGATCAGGAAAATGTAAGTGTAGCATATTTATTCTGGCTGAAAATACATACAAAGCTGAAGAAAATGAAGTTGTTCATTCTTATAGTCAATACTTACTTGTGCAATAGTGAAACAAATTCAAGCTTCCAGAGTGTCAGATGTGCCAAGTACAAACACTAAGATAGCTGCCTAGCTGACCCAAGTGATCTGGGGACTGAGAGAAAAAGGAGCAATTGGAATTGTTTTCCAGGGATGTATATGAAAGCCTTTCCATCTGCAAAGTCTGAGCTACAGACAGCTCAACAGCTTCCTGCCACCAGAAAGGTGTTTGTCCAGCTGCACGCTCTTGCTTTCTCCATTGCACTGGCCCTGGTGCTTGTCACACATTTCTCTTGAGGAGATTTCCAACTCACTAGGAACAGCAAAAAGCTGATACTATTATATTATTTTTATGCCACTAGTTAATTAATGTTCTGGAGAATAAGAAGCGCTAGAGCCAGTGTTAGGTGAGAGTAGGAGTGTGCAGCAAAGAGATGGTATGAAACAGCAGGGCCATCCCATTTCTGTGGTGGTGAGTTGTTGCAAGATCATGCTGTCTTGGGGAATTGGCCCTTTCAGTCTGCAAAGTAGGGGTTACTAATAACTTAAATGTTCATCAGTTGGGTATCATGATTAGAACCCCTGGAACAGGAAATTTGTTACACTTCCTGCCACTTGTAGAATGTATCAAGTTGAGAAAAAACCCATCTCTGTGATCACTGAAGACTGGATATCACTGATTTGAGCAAAGCCAAGTGGCTTAGGTTACATGACCATTACAGTAGGCTAAGATTTGGTGCTGTGAAAGGCTGTGTTACAGAAGTGATGCATTAGAAGGGCTTACTCTTTGCTTGAAACCTCGTCAGTCCTCAGCTTAATGTTTCCCCCAAGAATGCATGTGGCCTACGATCCCTCTCATCTGCTGGTGTACCTGAAGGCTCTGGCAGTTGCGTATCCTTTCTGCATCAAAAAACAAGCTGCATTTTCTTTGGCGGCTGTCACTGTGTCTTTGCATGCAGCTGAAATGGCTATTTGCATCTGAAATGGCTGCTTGCATTTGGCAGAAAGATGGACAAGAAATTCCCTATTCTGACCGTTTGTCCTGCTTTTAGATTACTCGAAAGGATTTGGTGGGAAGTACGGTGTGCAGAAGGATCGCATGGATAAGGTAAGCAGCTTGAAAGACTCACGACTTCAATAGTCATTAGGGATATAAAATACCATGGCTAGATTTATAGTAATCATATCTCTCTTACTGGATATTTTTCCAGGCTAATAGTGAAGTTTTTCTAGGTTTCCCTAAATCTTTTTACAAAACCAAGGCTGTCTGATACCAGTTTATATGCATATATATGCATAGTGTGGAAAGCTGAAGCATCCAACTGAAAGGACAGCAAAAATTACACAAAAGAATAAGAAAATCCCATGTTTTCAGTCACGTCTTCTAACAACCAGCTACTGCCTTATCATATTCATTGAGAATATGGCCTGAGTGGGCTGCTTAAAACAGGTGCCTATTTTCTTTCAGCTTTGCCCAATTTAGTTAGAATTAACCTTCCCCCTAAGAGCATTTGTTAAGAGAATTTAAGAGAATCCTACAATAGCAAAAGACAGGACAATTGATACCCTCTTTCTATTTCTTCATTCTTTAATTTAAAAAAACCCAAAAACCTAAAATATGAAAAGGTCCACATGGAAGCTTATTTACTGAATTATCCCTCTCAGCTGTATGTAAGTAATTTAAAAGTGAGAAATTGGAAGAGTTTGAAAGTCTGTAGCAGTCCTTTTCATGGTGGCTTCAGGACTCAAAGACCCTGAAGCTCCTAATTGAATACTGCCCTCTAAATACTTCCTCTGTTCAGGCAATCTGTTTGTTTAACAGACCTGGATGCTTTTACCTTGGTAAAATTCTGCACCACATGGATTAGAAATAAACAGCTACACAGTAGATGTTTAGGAGTTGCCTCATTGTAGTTCTTATGAATCATCTGTTCATAAATCTTCCTGGTTTTTTTAAGTAATAGGAGTTTAATGTGTGTGTGTGAAGATTAAACAGTTTGACTTGTTGAACTAATTACTCCTTAGGTTTTGATTCTTCCTGATTTTTTTTCTTCTGTTGTTGCGAGAGAAAAAAAAATGGGGTAGTATCACAATACAATAAGTCACAGATCATGCTGTCTGGATGTTTTTTGTGATTTTTGTGGTGAGGTGTGTTTTTTTTTTTTTTTTTTTTTTTTTTCCTTTCTGATAGACTGCAGCAACTTTTGAAGATATTGAGAAACCAACATCAACTTACCAGAAGACTAAGCCAATAGAGGCTGGTAAGCCATTTCCCAAAATCATTTCCCTGGAGCCCCAGAGAAGCCCAAGGTCTGACTGTTGATGTAGCAGTGAGTAGTAGGGATCATCTCAAGGGAACCTCTGTACTTCCAAGCCTCTGTAACAACCTCTGTTCCTCTTTCCCTGCTCCCCTTTGAGGTTTTTTGCTTGTTTGGTTTTATTCCCGTACCATGAGGAACGTGAATCAAGGAGGGAAGAGTAAAGAGCAAGCGAGAGTGGGGAACAGATTGAGAGAGGGAATGGAGTGGTGTAGAGCCTAAGCCATGACAGAAACGAAGGGGTGAGGAATGCTGCAGCAGATCTTAAGTCGGAGAGGAATGTGGCTTGCAAGAGGTTTGGGGTCAGAAGAGTAGGGATGAAGCAGAAAGGGGGATAGAAAGAATTTCCTGAATGTGCTGTGAGCTCTGACAGCAGAAATTACAGAAATTTATAGGAATTTATACTCTAATTCCAGGCTACCATAAGCAAAAGTCACCTGACTTTTTTTTTTTTTAATGTTACAGTCGCTAATAAAACAAGCAGCATCCGAGCTAACTTTGAAAACCTAGCCAAGGAGAAAGAGCAGGAAGACCGCAGGAAGGCGGAAGCTGAACGAGCACAGCGAATGGCTCGGGAGAAACAGGAACAGGAGGAGGCTCGAAGGAAACTCGAGGTCAGTAAAATTAAAATCCAAGTCTGGTGTGTTTCAGTGTAATGTTGGGAGAAAAGAGTATCTTCTAAAAAGATATTTCCATATTTCCAGCTAGGCCTAAAGGGTATGTGTGTATGTTTTGGTACTTGTGCTTTATCTGCTTGCAAAGTCAACCATCCATCAGCATGCAGCATATGTATGTTGGACAGCAGACCGTGGTGATAGACATAAAACCTAATAGTATGTGATATTTATATTTACCCTGTTCTAAAATAAGTATGCTAGTCCTGAGCACTAATGTAGACCATCTGACCTTGTCCTACTTTAGCCGTGTTGTTCTTCCTTCTTTTTGTAATATCAAGCTCTCTCAGGCATGGGGGAGTTCATAAGGGGAGAGACACGTGGGCTGCTAAAGGCCCCATGTCCTGGAGCAGCCGTTCAGCTGGAACCCCAGCTCCTCGAGCCAACAGCAGCTGTCTTCACTCTTGAACTGCTGCTCATCATTTCCAGCATGTCTCAGTATCTTCAGGCTTATGGATCTCCAGCGTCTAGGTCTAGCGCTGGATTGTGTCCCTTACAGTGCAATTCTGCGCTGCTCACCCTCCCAGCCCTTGTCCTTGCCACCAGCACTGCAGCTTTGGGAGTCCCTCCGCTCGGGGGCAGATCTGCTTCTGCTCTTCCAAGGGGCGATCTCTTTTCCTGGCATTTCTCTTCCTGAATCCAAACATTGGGTCTGGATAGCACTCTGATCCTCTGACGGAGGATATGGAAAATTACCTAAGGTTTCTACTTAGGATTCCCCTTGGTCTTTTTCCCCTTCCATTTTGTCATCTCAGCTGAGTGAGGGAAAAATTTCAGCTTTTCCCTTAAATTCCTTGCCATTCATTTTGGATGGTCCTATGCTCATAAATAAGATCTGTACGGGGTGGTGAGTTTGGGTTTGTTAGCCCTTTCAGCTTTTCCATTGAGGTTTCCTTCTGCTGAGGAAACAGTTCTCCAAAAGGGTTTAAAATGTAGTAACACAGACTTTAGAGAGTCACGGAACTGTTGTATTTTTTCCTTTCTCTCTGTACTTTCTCTACTGTTATTTTTGTTCTAAGTGTGGCATAAATTCAAGCCCTTCTGCTTTATTTTTCTTGTACTTCCATCAAAATTCTGTTGCCTGGACACATTTGAAGGTTTGTGGTGTTTTTTTTTGGTTGGTTGATTGGCTATTTCTATTTTCCAAAGCTGGTATTTATTTAAATTTTACCGTAACCAAATGATTAACGTTCTTTCCAGACTGAACATCTCCAAGGTAAATTGTGTGATTTGGCAGACACTGAGGGAGGAAGGACAAGGTTAAGGGGAAACTAAGTGGTTCTGGATGTGCCAGTTGCTCACAAATTGATCATGAAAGGACAAGGGATGCCACTGCACCATCCACAGATACCGTAAAGGATGTGGTTGGTGGAGCAACTTTGGTCTTGAGAGAACTTTATTTCTTTAAGAGAACTTTTTTGCATGGACAGAAAGTTCTCTTGCTTTAAGAAAGTACGTGGGCATATGTACTCCCACAGTGGGACTGTGCATATGGGCTGCATTCCTTCAAGAATCCTATTTACTGGTAATCCTTTTTCTTCCTTGCCTTTCACATACATCACGTAGTCAAATGGTGCTCGGGGAGCAGCTCTTGAACTGCTGTTTCGAATCAGCCAGCGCCTCAAGGTTTTCAGATAGCCCCTGCAACCCTAGAGAACATTTCAAGATGCAGTTTCACAAGGGGCATTTTAATGTGGAAGAAAGCCAGCTCTGAGGTTGCCGGAGGGAGACCGCGCGTTCGGAAGGTTTTATGGCAGTCGTACTGTGGCGGTTTGAAATGCAGGGTGGGTTACAGAGACCACTGCGCAGGACAATGTGGAAACTCTTTCAGAGTTTGAAATAAGAGATTGATACCAATTCATTTGTCCCCAAATCTAAAATGGAGTTGTAATAAATGCTTTGCCAGTGCTTTTTCATCCATAGCATAACAGTTGAAAGTGGGGAAGGGCTGGTCTCACGAGGACAGATTTTTCCACAGAGCTCAATATCAGGCTTTGAATTGGTCTTCAAAGACAGCTGTGTTCTCAAGACACGTTTTCCTTTCATTGTTTGATGTATTTGATTCTGAGCTGTGACAAATAATGGAAAGGAAGAATTCTTTGTGATAGATTCCTATTGCTTCATCTCTGAACTATAATTTCTCCTGAGGATCCTTTGAGGAGTTGAGACTTGATGCACTTGACCAACTGGAGTGCACTCCTCACCATTCCCTCTTTTTTTTTTTATTTAAATAATAAGAAATTTTGGCCATGGATCCACAGATTTTTTTTTTTTCTCTCTGACAGAGGCAAAATGAAATAACTGGCTGACAGAACAAATTGTAAACTATTTTTAAGTCATGCAAGGAATGTAGTGTTTCTTGGGCTACAGTCTCCAGCTTCCTATCGAAGTTAAGCCGTGGCGGTCGGGAGCCTGCCCTTTGGTTCAGGGGTGGAATGGCACAGTGTGAAATCCATGAAGGCCAGAAGGCTTAGCTCAGATTCATGGCCTGTGTATAAAAGAATACAACTGCTCTTATTTCTATCATTTGCGGTTCTTTTGGACACTTGAACCTCCTTGCAGTCAGTATATAGAGGATTTGATTTTGTCCTAGCTTCTGCCTTGCCGGGTGCTCTGCAGACCTAGCAAAGCTTGCAGGATTGTTACAGGATTGTTTCTCATCAAAGATGATGCATCAGTGCTGTAATTAGATCATGGAAGCATTAGGTTCTTTAAACTTGCACTAAGCAGGAACGTGAGGCTCAATCAGCTAATGAACAGAATATATTGAATACAGAAACCCTGCAGCTCCTGTGGAAACATGCCAAAGAACACTGGGTACTCCATTTTAAACAGATGCATCCATACATACTGTATGGTTTTTATTTGTTTTTCTCTGCTTTGCTGTATCACTGAAGCTTTACTGTTTTAGCCAGTCCAAACTTCAGGCAGGCATAATGACACAGTAAGCCCAGTTCTGTTTTCCTTTGTGTCAAAGTTAGGCTAATTGAAGCTTTTCTTTCTCTTTGATTAAGGAACAAGCCAAAGCCAAAAAACAAACCCCACCACCATCTCCTACCACACTGCCAGCTGAACAGAAGGCGCCCTCCAGCCCGGTCTACGAGGTTGGTTAGAAACATTCAGAGTAACTGATTTTTGACCCTGACTATAGGACCTTCTTTATAAAATCCTGACAAACTTCATGTATGTCTTTGCAGGATGCAGTTTCCTACGAAGCAGAGCCTGCCCACAAGAATGCTAGCGCTGCGTTGCCAGAGCCTGGCCGCAAAGCTGCCGAGTCCGACTACCAGGAGGCCGTGAGTCAGCGCGAGCCCGAGTACGAGCCGGAGACCGTCTATGAAGTGGCAGGGGCAGGAGACCACTATCAAGCAGGTAGAGTTTCCTTTTCTTTTGCCTTCCGTAACCCTGCAGTACAATAAAGCTTTGTTTCTGTGGGCAGTGACTTAAAGCGTTCTTGTGCTGCTATCTCTCTGACCTGGTTTTCTAAGGTCTTGGTCTGATGAGAATTTTTAGATTCTGTGCCAATAAATGTTAATTGGAGAGCAAAGACGTTACTAGAGGAGGGTTGAAAGTATTTAACTTCTGTGGGATAATGTTGGAATAGTTATGATGGTCTTTAGTCTATTATTCCCTATTCATACCGAAATTCAGGAACAAGCACTCCTGCCCTGTGCAATGCAGTTTAAAAAACAAACAAAAAACACTCAAACCACTTAGGGATGGACTTTAAATGCATGTCAAGCCAATGCTAACAGCTCAAAAGTTGTAACAACAGTTCTTTGGATTTGAAATTAATTTGCTATGTTTGGTGCCTCTTCATGAGGGACTGCAGTAAAAAACTCGGAAACTAAAGTGTCACTGAAAGAATACAGTTCTCCTAAATATCTCTTTTTCTCACTTCTGGTTACTAAATGAGGTGCGAAGAATGAATCTGTTCTGGTACAAAAAGCTGGAATTTCTAAACACACCATTTTTTCCTCGTGCACACGTGCACACTTAACAAATTGTATCAGTCTTTCATACCCTGACCTCAGTTACTGTTCTACCACATTTTACAAAAGCTTTCCTGGGATAAGACTGTTTGTTTCTGCTATATTAATACTTACTTATGAAGGTTTCCTTTCAGGATTTTGTTATATGTGTGATTAAAAAAAAATCTCTAACAGAAGGTAAGTCATCGCTGCTAAAAATTTGCATAGTGATTGCCCTGCTTTGTTTGTGGGTTAGCTATGGAATTAAAGCAGGGGTGCTACAGTATAAAAACTTTGGCTGCATAGGTCGCATGCATTAAGTGTTTAATTTGTTTCTTGTTCAACTCTCTTTAGAAGAAAATGCTTATGATGAATATGAAAATGAGCTTGGAATTACAGCCATAGCCCTTTATGATTATCAAGCTGGTAAGCAAAGCTCTCGTTCTTAAAACTTGTATTTTGATTTTTTTTTTTCTTTCTGTAAAGGGATAGTAGTCTGGGTTTTCTGCTTCCTTTCATCTTGCAGCCTCTTGTATACATAAAATGAAGATACAAAGAATTAGCAGTTAGCAAGTGCTTGGTTAGTGATTAGCAATAAATAGCCTTGAGGCACTTTTGAAAACTATTATTCACTGTTTCTAGAGATGGTGGAGGTTTCAAAAACCTTTGCTAGCCAAGTGTTAACCTGTCCTAAACCCTTAGCATAAACAGTCAATTAATATCTTGACTGATTAATTCTGAATCAAAGGCAGGTAAATTTGAGGAGAATCAAAGAAGGTCCATCTAACTTCTCTACATGTTAGACAGCAATTGCAGCTGCAGGTTAGAAATGCAGCCAACAGGCAGTAGATAAAACTGACTGCCTCATCCCTCTGAGGATGAGGAGGTCACCATCATTCCAGATTGCTCTCATTCCCAAAAGCCCTGATGGGAGAGGGCGAGGTGTAGCTGTCTGTGTAATTCTTAGCAATGATTGACTGATAGATGGGATTGGAGCTGTGCTGAGTCAGAGCTGATGCCTCTGCTGCTCTTTCTGCAGCTGGTGACGACGAGATTTCCTTCGATCCAGATGACATCATCACAAACATAGAGATGATTGATGACGGCTGGTGGAGGGGTGTCTGCAAAGGCCGATACGGGCTGTTCCCTGCGAATTACGTGGAGCTGAGACAATAGAGACGATTGTCTACTGGATATGCCTTAATTCCCCAGTCAATAAATCTGACTTAGTACACTACAAATCATGATGCTTTTCTGAGGATGGAGGGGTATATACATATTGCTTTTATATTTAATACCTTGCTGATGCTTTTTAAAATGTTTATGCCACAGAAGTTGCTAATATATTGTAACAATTATGTTCTTCACTGAGGCTATTAAAATGATTTTCAAGCATTTTGAAACCTTTCTTCTCTGCCAAATTAGTAATTGTCATTAAAAACCCTTTTTGAGGGCAGTTAGCTGTCTGTCTTAATAGTGCATGTTTTACTCATAAGTGAGCAGATTTACCTAGTGTTTAAGTCTAGTTAGTCTTCCACTAAATGTTATCAGCTAAGAAAATCATGGCTCTGCAGGTTAATTGCATTTTCACCCAGAGGGAGTGGGGAGGACTGGCGAGGGCCATAATTTTTTTTTTTTTTTTTTTCCGGATAGTATGTGAAAAGGAGAGAATGCTTTGAAGTTGCAGCTAATGGCAATTAATCAAATACTGGCCAATATCTACTAAGTAATATTGTTACGAAGGAAACAGTCTGGTTACTTTTTCCTTCTCTTTTAAAGTGAGATTTCTTGGCTTTTGCTTGGATTTTCCTGATCTTGGCCCTCCTCTTCATGTTATTCCAGGGCGGGCTGCAAACACTGTAGCGCTGATTGTCTCTAATCTCTTCACTGTCTTTTTGTTGATTTTACTCTCCTATATCCCAGGGAAACCTTAGAAAGTTGGCAAGTGTTGTATACAAGTGTTGAGTCACCCAGAGAGGTTCCCATTTGCTCAAAAGGAAACTGACACCCAAATCTGTGCAGCTACCTACAGGAATAGTGTCAGTGCTTTAAAATGAGAAAAAAAGGCAGCATGGAATTGCAGTTGCATTCTGTGTACCATATATCTTTTATTCATACAATGAAAACGGGCAGGCCTGCTCTGTAGTAATAACATTTTATATAACCATATTTAAGTCAAGGAACATTATGCAAATCATTTGAAACCATTATAGATAACCTCCGTTTCTAAGCTACATGGAGACACTAGTTTTTTATGTTATGTTCCACAGAAACTGTCAGTAACATTCTGCTAAACAATGGAATTCTGTTCTTTGCCAAAATTAAAACTGAAATTCTTGGAATTCTAAAAAGCTGACTTCACTGCAGATTTGGGGTCCCTACCAAAGATAGTAAGTTGCATCTAATAGTGCATGTTAAATGTGTGTACTGTCTGTTTCCACCTTCTGATCAAAACAGGAATGACAGAATTGGCATGGTAGCTGAGAAAGAATGCAAAAGCTTTTATTAACTCTCAATTTGGACCAATGGAATATAGAAGAACTTGTATAAAATGGTGAAATGTATAATGTGTCTAGGAAGAAGGCATCATGTTGAAATCAATTCTTGGATGGTTGGGACAATCCTTAATGAATGTCATATGTGTGTCTTAATTATATATATAATTATTTTCTTTCCCATGGTCTCATTTCTGTGTTATATTTGCATTACTAGGGTTGGGTTTTATATGCAGTTTATTTTATCCAATTTTGCGTAGACACCTCATAGGGGATATGATTTTTGTAAATTAAATATTCAATAAACTTTTTGAACCATTTCCATGGAATCTTTTTGCATTTTTAAATTACTTTGTCAGACTCCCACAGCTTGTTCATCTAATCGCTTCTGCCTAAAGCTGCATATGGGACTGACTTACATACCACAAATAAAGCTTCTTGTAGAGAACTGCCGCATGATGCTTGGTACCGTCTCGAAGGGCACCTGAAGAACAGTGTGTTCTTCTAGGTTGCCACTGCCTTCCAAATACTTCCATCTTATTCCTGCTCCTTGTGGGAATATCTGTGTCAAAATTAGACCAGCCATCTGCTGGTCTAATCAAATAAGATCACAGGGTGCTTTGAAGCTCTCCTGCCCTTGCTTGTGCCTGCTACGTGGAACCCGGTCCTTAGCAAAGCTATAAGTTTACAACTTTACAACAGGCTTGATTTCTGAGGTTAAAAACACTGAAGCGCCGCTGTTCTCCATAATTCCCATCAGTAGGTATTGTTTTGCTGAACGGTGCCTGGGTGGAAATCGAATGAGGTTATTAGGCTTTGCAAAGTGCCAATCAGTTGCTTTTGTTTCTGGAAGGGGGTGGAAGATCCCAAATTTTGCTGAACTGTGGAAGAAAAGACCTGTCCCTGCATGTGTGCCCTCTGAGGTCAGATCCAAAGAAACGCTCCTGCATTTTTTTTTCCAAGGCACTTGATCTATTTCTAAAACTACCACTATTGCACAGTAAGAAATCACCTCTTTCCCTTTCTCACCTGTTCCTGTTGGACCCTGTATTGTCTGAAATAGTTCAGCAGAGTAAATGTGGGCACCTGCCCAATGGATGTGGCCCTGGCTGCAGGTGCTGCTCGTGGCTGCTGATGAGCCTCAAGGCGCTGCTGCCACTTGGCCAGGACTGGAGTGCCCAAGGACTGGGCTGCTGCTGGAAACATGAAGGAAAGGAAGACCTTCTTCATTGTTCCTAAGTACTTAGGAAGCCCCCGGCGGGCAAAGCCATTGGGACAGCATCCGGGCTCTGTGGGCACGTGTGGCTGAGCAAGGACCACCACCAGGTAGGATGGCACCGTGTGGACTGGGCAGGGTGGCCATAGCCATTGCTTTGGGGGGGGGGTCTTTCTGATGCCATTTTTGGGAGGGAAGAGGGGGTGGTTGCATGGCACATGGTGGCAGGTTTTGCAAGTGACCATGGACTGCAGGCACACTGCTGCCGCCACCGGGGTGAACTAACGCGTGTGGCGTTACTGCAAGCTGAGGTCTTAGACTGTGTGGCAGACTGTTCAGAGACTGAGGCTGGTGCTAAAATTTAGGTTTATCTTGAGGCAGAGAGCTCACGGGTCTCTTGTGATGCCCCATCTCCCAGCCTTGCAGCCCAGGGTTTCCCTACTGGCTTCGTCCTGTCAGCCATTTTGTGTGAGTGGGTGCAGCTCCCACAGAGGGGCTCAGAGCTAACAAACATCTGCTTTTTGGATGATTTTTATATCATCCATATAGAGGGAGACTCAGGTTCAAAGGCAAGGCCGTTCTTCCAGCCTGTGTTCTCCTGCAGCCAGCTTGTCCAACCTTCCGTGCTTCTCCCATGAGCAATGCAAAGGCAGCCATGTCGCGGCTTGGTAGGACACGAGCGCCTGGCGCTGAGGTGGGCAACCTCAGAGGGATGGAAGAAATTGCACTGTGGAAACTCCATTTTGCCTGCTGTGTGTAAGCTCAATAAACTGTACTGTGGGGGAAGAAATACTGCAGTACGTCTGTGTTGGGCTGTAAAATGGTGAGGACTTACACATTACTGAAAGGATAAATCAGGTCGCACTATCAGTCAGCACTCTTATGGGCACATTAAGCCTTGGGAGCTTGTCCATGTATTGCTTCACGTAATGGAGGAAGTTGCTTCTCTGATTTAAACTCCCAATATCTTCAGCATTTCCATGCAGCAAGCACATGTGATGATTTGGTATTTTTGTCAGGCATACTTGGGCAACACTGCTATGGCTGTACTACTGTGAGACTAGGTGTATTCAAGTGATCAAGTTTTAAGATCACTCTTATTCATCAGCAGTAATTGCTAACCTTATAAGAAACCCATGCGCCTAGCAAAAAGAAACACCCAAAGTAGCTGAATTTATCACCAGATTGGCTGGCTCAGGCTGGTTTGAGGCTTGCTAATGAGCACAGAAAGCAAAAACCATTAATTTCTGTTACTGGTTGTCTTACCAAGCTGTGAACTAATTTTGTGTGAGCCATTTACTTTCCTGGCACCTTGCATTCCCCCGCTGCCGCCGATCACAGCGCTCGTGTCGCTCGCCAGTGCACTCGGGACTGCTCGGGGAGGGCGCCCGGAGGTGGCAATGCTCTTCACTAGTGGGGACAGTGCTTTTTGATAGTGGGGCCACTGCTTTTGATCATTATGCCATCAACTGAGGTGCTTAACTTCCGACTGCTTAGCATCTCAGCTGATCAAAATTAAGCACGTAGCAAGACCCCTCCATGGAGATTTTTTTGCACATTGTTGTATTTTTGCACATTGCTGTAATATTGCTAAGGACAATAATGAGTTGGAAAAGTTTTGAATAATAGTTTGAAAAACAGCGCTGTGGGAGGCAGAGGACTAGGCCACAGATGTGAGTTGCTCTTTGTTTTCCAGCATTGGTACGCTGGTCCAGCAGAAACTGGGATCACCGGCCATGTTGTGCATGTCCTTGCCCAGCCTGGCTGGTTTGACGTGCTGGCTGCCAGCCACTTGTGAAAAGAAGGTTCCTGTCCTACAACATGATGATCCCCCCTGCCAGCTCTGTGACTCCCACTCTGTGCCTCCTCAGTCCCACTTGGTGCCTTCTCATGTTAATTGTAGGGAGCTAACTAACTCCTTTCTATTCAAGGAATAAATTGTTGGAATTAGCTCTCCTTTTCATGCTAGTTTGGCAATGGCTTCACTATGATGTAGAAAGCGAGAGCTCTTACCTAACACAAAGTCTGTAGCCAGGGTCTTTGGTTCAGTGTGTAATTACCCTGCACACCCAGCAGATCCTATACAGACTGTCTGCATCAAGAGGCTGATGCAAAGTGTGGCCAGCAGCAGTGCTTTAAGGACCTGGCAGAGCTTTGCCAGTGCATTTCTCAGATGCATTTTATCAAACTTTTTCTCAAGCTGCTGCTTTATTTTTAGTCCACGCAGATGGCAGGCATAATAGGATGGTGAAGAATGCTCTTGCATCCAATTTATTTTGTGTAAAGCCTTGAAGCTATGAAATATTTTGCTAGGGTTTTATGTGCAATGGGCCATTTCCAATTGGTTAATCTGGACTGGATTTTTCAATAGAGAGGATCAGCCTGAATGGTTCTTCACTTTTAACCAAGGCAGAGAAGCAGGAAGCAGGGGAAATCAAAATCTGCAGTACAGAAGCTGCTCTGAAGAGGCATTTTAGCATCAATAATAAGGTGTATAAAAGAAGTATGACTATGCATATCAGTAAAATTTTATATTTCATGTTGTCTTCAGTCTTTCCTAATCCTGGAGAGTTGACTATAATAGTAATCCCAGCATATTCCAGTTTCTAAAAGCCCCTTGTGATACAGAGTTCAAAAACCGTTTTTTTTTTTTTTTTTTTTTTTTTTAATGCAGGCAGTATTTGCCTGGTTGAAGATTTCATAACTTCTTATGGAGCTTCGAGAGTCAATCTGTGATTACCTACAAATGTTACTGCAGGCCTATGTATTTCTAAATAGCAATGACAGACTAGAGACATGCTGCTTAATTTTACTACCTCTGAAGAAGTTTCCTCGCATTCTTGTCATGTTGAGTACAATACTTTTAGTGTGATTTACTGACCATGCTATGAAGTTAGTTGGCGGAAGGGAAATGAATACGTTAGTTTGTGTAAGGGTGAAAGGAGCAAAAAATCGATCTCTAAAGTGTAATGCCAAGTGTCCAGAGTAGTGTCTTGGGCGTCGTCCAGCTAATGAATCTGAATTGATTAAAATAGCTTTCCCTGCCACATTTGTCCCTGTGTCTGGAAGGTGCTGACAGAAGAGGGGCAATGCATCTTCCGCTGTCTGGAAATTGCCTTGCGTGCAAGGAGGAAACCTTTAAAAGGAGGAGTTGCATAGTGGTATATTAAAGCTTTCCACAAAATCAGATTTTCATGGCCAAGTTCCAAAGGTCATGTGGAGTTAGGCAAGGTTATGCAGCAGTTATTCTTATTTAAGTAACCAGAAAATCCAGCAGGTTCAGCTGTTTGTGGCCACTGAAAAATGCCATGTGTGTGTGAGACTGTGGGTGTGTATGAGTGTGTGTGTGAGCTCGTGTGTATGTGCCCATGTGCCGTGGCTCATTTTGGCAACTGTATCAAAGCAGCTGACTACTACTAGTTCTTTTGCCCACACTAGCTGTAAAAAATGTCAAGGAAAAGGCTTTATAGCTTCTGTTAATAGCAGTTTCCCTCATTGTTTGATGACCAGTAAGGTTGTCATGGAATAACTGTTCAAACTTTCTAATTATATAAAGAAATATTTTGCTTCATAACAGTAGTGATGAGCGAGCAAGTGGTCAAATAGCGCCACTTATCCAGAGGCTTGGGACCAAGGATGATGCCAGGCCCTCATTTTCCTCTCGTTTCACCTGTTATCCTGGGACTGCCTAGTTCACCCATTTCTAAAACAGACCCACAGGTCTCTCGTACAGGCTCAACTTTGAGCAGCTGTTTCCCGTGGCTGTCCTTTGCATTTAGAAGGAAAGGATTTATTTGAAGCTGTCAGTTGTATGCTGTCCATATCCTGAGGCTTGTTTTGTCATTGTGGTTCTGAGCGAGAAGGTGCCTGGTGGCAGGACACAGCTACGTGGCTCTCCAAGGAACTGCTGTCAGTGCCTGACCTGGGTAGCAAACCTGTGCCGTGGGACTCAGAGCAGCCTCCAAATGGGAATGGGATGTCCTTGGGGAGTCACAGTTCAGCATTTCCATTGTATACGAGATTTTCTTTTCTTGGTGCTAAGTAGAGCCTCCTCTGTAGTCTTCATAAACCATAGAATAACCTTGCCTGGTATCAGAATATATTCATGTGCCTGTTGGGGAAGGGAGCAGCTCAAGACCTCCTAAAAGAAATGCTTCCTTTCCAGGCATTTGCCTGAAACCTGCTAATAATTGGTGACAGTTTCTTGCATCAATTAAATTGTGTATGATGTGGGTAACTTCTCTTAAAGCAGCATTTTATTTTATCAAGACATCACTTCCTGAATGGCCTACAAAATGTTAATTGATGCCCAAAGTCTGCAGTTCACAGGATGATGCTGGTCTAAATTAAGGAGCTCTTGGTAATTTTATAGTCCTCTGAAGTAATTTATTAGTGTTCCTTGAGTTCAGCATGAATTAATTATATGAGCAAATTGGCATGGTAAAAGGCTGCTCCTGATTCAGTGGCATCAGAGCTGTGTGCTGGGAAGCGTGGGAGAGGAGCTGTGATGTCCTGAGGGGCGAGTTTTGGTCCGCGGTGGTGACGCCACCCCCACGTCCTTCCTGGCCCCACACGGAGCTTGGTGGCTGAGATGGGGACAAGGGCCACCCTTGTGGGACATCCCCTTGCCAAGGATGGCAAAAGGCCATCAATGAGTGTCCGTGGGTGCCTAGAAGGAACCCATGGCCCAGACGTTGTCCCCTCTGCGATCCCCTCACTGATGTCACTGGCATGACGAGACGCTGAAGGCAAAGCATGGCGCTTAACCAACTTATTTAGTTTGTTGTGAGCAGCTGAACCACGTAGCTGCTTTTAATACAGTAGAAGAAAGTGACATTAAAAATGTTTTGACCTTTATTCCCCCAGCATAGTAACAGGTTGAACCATTGCCATTGTTTCTGTGAATTCTTAACAGGATTGCAGTGTCCTTCCTTGGAAAGAGGAGAAGCTCATGGTGCAAATATGCTGTAGACCAGCAGTGCTGGCAGCGAACCGTGGGTGGTACAAAATCCTGGGGTAGCACAGCCAGGGGGTTCCCTGTACACACATGGCTAGATCACTGCTAGATACTACCACTGTGAGAGAAAAGTTGAGTTGGCCAAGTCTACTTGCCACTCTTCACATTGATTTTATTTTTTCTAAGCATCTTTGGGAAGCCTTGCAGTTGATATCTAAGAAAATAGTTTGGCTCCAGTTTAGCTCTTTCTGCAGTCATATATGACAAGTATTTGCAGAAATTGTAGATGCTGATGTTGTAAAGAATGCCCAGAGTCAAGCATTTATGTAAAAGGCCTTTAAATTAAAAGACCTGCTTCTCTGGGATGAAGTGTAACAGTCTAATATGTGTAAGTAATAGTCTTCCTCCTTTATTTCTGGAAAGCAAAGTAGATGATAAACTAAAATTCAGGTAGGACAGTAGAAATACATTCTTAGCAAACCTGGGAGGGGAATATGGATGCGCTTATATCAAAAAATAGGGTAGCTCCACTTATGCTGCGGCTCCAGCTAGGTCCTTTCATCCTTCTTTTCATTAGAAATGAGGCATTTCTGCCCACAGCCTGGAGAGCTTTATTCAAGAGCTGATGGTTGGCAGCTGGAAAGCTTCAATGGGATGGATGTGCTTAAACTTGGATGGGCGCTATTTTTCTGTCCTGCAGCATAGATTGTTTTACAAGGGCTGGAGAAAAGCCCTTGCAGGAAGGAAGGTTAGGCAAACAAGGCAGAAAATCATACTGTTTTGTGGGGAGGGAGAATCCTGCATAGGAATTAATATTTGCTGCAACTTAGGGAAAGGAAGGGGAGTCATTAACTGTGGGACACAGAGCCAGAGCCAGGGACCCGGTGTTTGACTCATGGCTGTTGAGAGCTCTTGTATTTCACAGCAGAAACCCAAAGAGCCAAATTGTTGCTGTCTCTCCCTGAAAGAAAGGTCCACATGTCCCTGTCAAGACCTGTTAATGTTCCCTTGCTGCCCTGCTGGAAGTGGCAACAAAGTGCTTCTTTCTCCTGTGGGATATTTTTCATCTGTCCATTGGCCGTCTCCTCTTTACGCCTACTGTGCCATGTCCTAGTTCACCTACTTACTCATTTTCTCCAGTGATAAATGTTCCTTTAACCCACGCACTACTAAATAAATACGTGCTCATTTACCCTTGTACGACGTCTCCTCTAGCATCACTGTTAATGTGGTATTAGTCAAACGTGTGTTCATCTGTGTCAAGCAGCCCTGGACATGAGTCTACTCACACTGCAAGCTAATAAGCATTGGTGGCGTTATGCTCTATTACAAAATCCCTTACTTTTCCAAGAACATGCAGTTCTATTACTCTTTCTGGTTACATGTAAACCGTTGTAGCTATCATTCTGAATTCATCTATTTGTTCCAGGAAGGAAAAAAAAAAAAATCCGAATTAACCAAGCATTTCTGGGGCTTGGTTCTTTTATGCCTGCGTTGTTAGAAACCCTAACAGGGGTCAAAAAAATCAAAATCTTGCTTAAGGTACCAATATAAGAACTCAAATACAGTTTGTAGGTACTCTGAATTTATAGTAGCATTTCTCTACTTACATATTTGGGTTAGTGTCATTTCAGATTCTGTATAAAGATTCTCCAAAGAGCTGATTCTGCTACTTTTAAAATTGCACTCCTGCTCATTTGCACTTGAGAACCTTTTCCTTCTGTAAACCCAGGATCTTAGCTTTGGCCTTGACTTTTATAGATGAAAGCTGGAAACATGCAAATGCAGATGTTCTTGCAGTGCAGTTGCAAGGATCCATATTGTAAGGAAAGTGCTATTTGTATAGACGGACTTAACATATTGAGAAGGGTTGATGAAATCTTGCCTTTTATTATCCCTACACATATATACTGTAGTTCTAATACTTGTCTCTGATTTTAATATTTAGGCATACATGACATTTTCTGGAGAGTTTCTCATGCAGTCTGCTTTCACCAGCTCCTCTTTCATCCAGTTTCTTAAGACATATCATATAGGAAGGAAGAATCTTAGGCGGTCTTAGGCGGGTAAGAGCCACGGATCATCTTCCCTTTGCAGCGCCACAGCACATCTCTCTTCACTAGGCCTGGCAGGTGGCAACAGCTTTCGGGCTGGACAGAAAGAGGCTGCTGGCGTAGAGTGAAAGAAGAAGAGGGGGTAGAGCAGTGAAAGAAATGCTCTGATCACATTCTTGTTTTATGAATCAGGTGCAGCTCAAATTTGACTATTATGTTCATATTCCTAAGATGCTATTTTTTGTTGATTTTTTTTTGTTCACATTGAATTTAAACTAGTAACTAAGTACTAAGCTCTGTTTTATCCACCTTTCCCTCTGTTCTCCTCTAATGGCAGATTCAGAGCTATCACCTTGAAGCCATCATGATGCATCTTAAAAACCATGCTATTAGCTTGGAAGTAAATCCCAAGAAGCACCAAGGTCAAAACGGAACCAAAGATTAATGATGTGATCACAGTAGTTCCTCAGTAAATCAGTAAATGTGTTGCAGGGGGCAGGTTAAATGAAAGTTGGCAGGAGGACCCCCTTGACAGTCCTCAGAATTCATTATGGACAAACATCAGCCCAGTTACTTAAGGAGCTGGGAAGTAATTCTTTGCACGGTCATAGTGGGACTGTGCTTTCCTCAGGATGGTTCTTGAAGAAGAACATCCTTCAGAGGATGAATCTCAGGTTTCTGACATCCATGCAGCCAGCAAGTTATCATGTTCCCCAAAATGCAGTTTCAGTTACCTCACCATGTTCTTTGAGAAAGCATAGGGTATTGCTTTAAATTACTTTTAAGTAAATAAGAAAGCCAGGAGAGTAGAGACTCTTAGATAATGCAAAGATATGAATGGAAAATAACCCATTAAAACATGAATTATATTTTGAGATCTCTGTATATTGTATTCTCTTCAGACTTCCAAAGCAAAAGGTACACAGCAACATTTATTCCAATACATTTTTAAGCACATGCAACACTGGTCTCATATTTGTACATAAATTTCTAAGGCTGTCCAGGAACCTTTACATTAGAAGTATACAAGAGCTCACACACACGTGCATGTATTTCTTCTAGCGTTAGTCCTGAGGAAAACTTAGCTTTTACTTCAAAAATCAAGCTTCAGTTCTGCATGTAAATCTGAGAAATAGTCTACCAGCTACACTGAACTAGATCCTAAGCTAAACACCTTGCACTCATCTGCAGTCGCGATCTGAAAGAGCTGCTGCTCATCAGACTGTTTGATTGCAGTCGTTCCAAACAGGGCAAGATTTGCAGCAGTAGAGACAAAAATCCGCCTTCTCGTACAAGCATGCCTGATGCAGATGAAAGCTCGTGGGGATGGCAACATTTAAAACGTGAAATCAATAAAACATAATCACATACAAACTGGAAAGCACATTACAGCTCTTTAAAGATCTCTCATTCATTATCTGATTTGTATAATTACACAGTCAGCCCTGCTTTCTGGCTTAAATACTCAGGCCAACTGGCAATAGTAAAAAGTTTGCTAAAACAACCTCTCGTAGAAAGAATGCCTAATGTTTAAAATAAAGATATATCTTCAAAGATCTTGTATTGCTCTGTGACTTAAGTCCATCAACTTCCACTAGATGTCAGCAATAGAAAACAAGTTCATTATATGAGTACAACATTTTGGTTTATCACTGTCATCTTCTCTCCGAAATACAGTCTGCATCACCTGACAATAACTGAGTACATGCTTATGTTGGTAAATTAACAAAAAATAACAGTCTCATCTAATTTCTCCCTTAAATAACTTGATTTGAATAAATCATTTCCAATCGGTTTCACAATGCATGAAGTGTTTCTAAATAATACGTAAATCATTTGAGTGTTTGTAACCATTTTTGCTAATGCAAAATGATACGGACTACTCACTTCAAAAAACAGCACTAGAAACGCTGTGTCAGGTACTGTAACAATACCTGGAAGATAAAGCTTTTTGTGTTCAATACAGTATAGTTGTATCCAGATTGAAAATTGTAAGGCACATTTTCTTTTAACCACCTGTTCCGCAGTATTGTTACAGTCGTGCTCTTCTGGATGTCCCAGGACAGCCCCTCTACTTTCACGGTTTTATACATGAACAATAAAGGACCATGAGATGCAAGAAAAACACAGAGAAACACGAACAAGACACAACACAAGGTATCAATACAACGTAAGCTACGACAGCAATGAGCAAATCTTCGAATTTGCCTGAAGAGGAGCATTGGCAATGGCAAAGCATCCTTTGTTTTGCACTGTAACGACCTGGCAGACTTAGCTAGGCAGGTGTTAATCACTGGCTTACCAAAACACCTGAACAAAAATGAAGACTCATTTCTGTCATATCTGCCCTATTAAAACAAAGCTGCCAAGTAACTATTACTGGAAAAAAAAAAAAAAGACAAATAAAAGGTAATGACAAAAACCATGAGCTAAAACATCTAAGGAAGAGAATAATAGTTAAGGAACATATGAAACCAAATGGCAACAGTTCCAGGCATTTATTCCAGTATCTTAAAAAATAATTTTAAAAATTTATTCATTTCATCACTTCATTGTAAGACAGAAAAACAAATTTTTAGATTAAGCCAAAGAAGATGTGAAATGTTTTCTTTTTCTCTCCGTTTTAAGCCTCTTTTATTCACAGTACAAATACACCTTGCCGGTACAGTATTAATCATAAAATGCACAGGTTCTGAGGAGGAGTGCTGGTTTCTTCTCACTGTAAAGCTGCTCTTTCCTACAAAAACCCCAACCCTTCCTTCCCCACCAACTTCTCGGTGCCTCACTGAATTGCAGAATAAATCCACAATTGGGTGCTCTATATGATCAGTACTAGGAAGCTGAGAGCATGCATTCCCCCCCAAACACTCAGCCAAGAAAAAAAAGGTGATGATTATTTGAAATTCACCTCAGGACAAACAGAAACAGATTTTCTGCATGTTGGCTTTTTTTTTTTCTTTTTCTTTTCAGATTTTACACATTAATCTGAAATTCAGTAAATGAACTAATGTTCAGCATAAAAGATGCTTTAAACAAACAAACAAAAAAAAATTAAAAGCAAGTATTTTTCCCGGTAATAAACTGACTGTTTTGCCTTAGTTTTATGTTTTGTTAAAGCATTTTATGCTCTTTCATACATTTGATTTGGCAACTTTTTTTTTTTTTAAATAAAAATTCAGACAGTCGTCTTTGTTTGCAATCAGAACCACAATCTTAGTGCAATATTATATTTATTTCTTACAGTAATTTTGGTTGCCATACAAGAGTATTAAGGATTGGGGAAAAGTGCAAGTTACAGGAGCTTGATTTTTTAATCAGTTGAAATAAGAGGAATTAAAGCACAAAAATTACAGCAACATAGATAACGTGAACACAAGTTGTTACACAAACTATAGCGAGAAACATATTAATATCTAGAAAAAAAAAGAAAAAATGTAATGGAAAAATTATCAATATTTGTGGCTCATACACATAATCATTGCCAGATCAACTGGGTAATGCTTTTTAAGAACTAAGAAGAAAATCACTATTTTTATTAACTTAAGTACCACAAATAATTAACTTTTGTGATATGTAAATTCTGTAAATCAACAGTCACATCTAGTCATTTTTTAATATATGAATCAAACTTAAAATGTTCTCAGACACCCAGGGAAAGGAGTCTGTGCAGTTATACACAATTTACATCTTGTAAGATTTTGGTATTGTATACACAAATATTACAGAAACTAGGCATGTAAATGCAATTTATTTAAATTACAGTATATAAACAAAAATTGATCCTAAAACCCAGAATATCATAACGTATTTCATAGATCTCTAAAAACTTGTTTTTCACTATCATACTAGCATGAAATTATAATAAAGTCTTCTCTCCTCCCCCTCCCAACATTTCCAGACTGATGAAAATACTCGGAGGCAAGGTTGTATCTGTTACTATTGCTTTCTGTAGCAAAATCATCAAACGGAGCTAGAGACCAATTCATCTTGGCAGAGGTGTATTTTATTCGTAAAAGTAGGTCCTTTCAGGTCTCCTTTTATTTACTTTTTAAGACATCATGTAAAAATAAACTATTTCATTAGCTCTTTAACGTTTTAAATCTCTTTTCTACTAATTGTATAAGTACCTATTCTTCAGTACCTGAAAAGATACATGAGCAAGAAACACACCTGTTCAAGAAAGGGATTTCCATCGACTGCAATTTACTGTGTATGTCAGCACTCGTTAAACTTAAACTCAACAACAAAGTTGTGATTAAAAAGCAGCTTAAAAGTCAACTTCTACATTCTCTTTTACTATCGTATTTTCTAAAGTATTTTCTGGCACATATTATAGAGGTAATATCAACCGTACCCAAAGAAACAAACCAACCAACCAAAGAAAAAAAAAAAGAGAAAAAGAAAAGAAAAAAAAAAAAAGAGCATGGCATTAGTGGTTTATTTACTGAATTCTGTCGTATCACCAAATGGAAGACAACGATGGCTAAAATACCATTTTTTACACTTCTTGAAGTATCTGATGGCCTCAAGTTGCCTGTATTGACTATCTGAATGAGACTGCCATTTTCTACAACACCTATGGAAAAACTCAGTACTCTTGAAAGTAGAATGCCTTAGTACTTGGGTTTTATTACAAGGTTCCTTGGAACTTTCAAGTACAAATACAGCGTAGTAACAGATGGTAAGTCAAAAGATTTGTTGTTCCATAAAGGGGGCAGGAGGCTAAATACATTGCTTTTTATGAGTATATCCAATGCGTTGGTAACTATAACCACTTTTGAAGAAATATTCATCCTCCTTTGTAGAAGTTCTAGCAAAGATAGAAAATATAACACAGCTCTGCTGGTTCAGATGCATCCAAATGAGGTTGATTTTTAAAAAGGTCAAGACTTCATAATTATTCCACAGAAATAGTATTAAACCACAAAAGTTTTTGTTGTTTTTAACTTTCTAGCACTGAAGTGGCACAAAGGCTGCCCAGTAGACCAGCCACTTATTTTCTTAAAATATTGTGCTTATAAACTATCTGTACAACTATTTAAACTTGCAGTAAAGAAAGATATTTAAAATGCTAAACTTTATATGTACTCAGACTAGGGCTGTTGCAGACCTAATTAGACACTTGTTTGTGAGCAAAAATAATCACAATAAAAAAATTAGAGATAGGCTGGACCATATCAAGGACCATAGCAAGGAAAGAAAGTCCAGGTGCCTTGCAAAGGGTAAGGGCACCTGAAGGAATGGTAGGTAGGTAGGCAGGCAGCCCGGCCTCCTGCAACGTGTGAAGAGCATG
>JAVCKT010005835.1:0-29276 GCA_032273925.1 Rhynchotus rufescens | reverse complement strand
AAGGGATTTGCACCCTCCATTCAAGGTGCATTTAAGTAAATACTTGCAGCGGAAGGTGTTTCTGGGGTTTTCTGAGGGGTCCCCCCCCCCCCCAACCAAGGAACCTTCCAGGGTGGAAAATTCCTGTATAGCTCCTCACAAAGTGTCACGCTCATATATTTCATTAAAATAGTCATTAACATATGACTATTAAATTGCTACTAAGCAACTACAGCAAATATCTGAAGGAGAAAGCAGCAGCAGTCGGCCTTGTGCTGCTACCCGGACTGTGATCTTCTTAATTCCAGTGAAATTAATTATACGGCAGCCCGATGTACTGGGGTGAGCGCTGTTGCCAGCAAAGCCCATTAATGCTCTGCCAGCTTCGTGGCACTTGCAGCCCGGAGGTGGAGCCCGCCTCCTTGCAGAGGACCCGAGGCCGCGGGGACACTGTGGATGCGGCACCTCCCTTTCCACCACGCTCATCCCCAGTCACAAGGATGGAGAGGCAACGTTTCCACAGCAGGGATGAGCTCCATGCTGTGGCCGTGGGGGCTGATGGTCCCAGTCGGGCAAAGCAGGACCAAGGGCATCCAAAACACTCCGGCGGCCAAGCTGGGCCTTCCCGAGGAACCCCACAAAGGCAGGCAGAGCTCAAGGGCAATCCTGAGGAAATGCTCTTGCGGATTTTAAGAGGCTCTGTTTTCAACATGTTTCTTTCTAGTCTGAGTCTTTGGCACTGCATAAAATGATGTAAAGATTAAATGTCTTTCTGGCATCTGCTGGTTTATATTTTCTGAAAAGTGTAGGGTTCTCCATACGGATCACAGTATTCCATGGATTTGAAATAGATTGCCGATATCCCAATTAAAGACTTGTGAGGGCATAGTTTTATTAAGAAAGTCTTTGGATGAAAATATGAACTTTTTAGTAAAGCCAAGATCTGTGTGAGTTTTGCTGCAAAAATAAAAGATGAAATAGAAACTGAGTGCAGCAAAAAGAACAAGGAAGTATGAAATGAAATTAGGAACTTCCTTTTCATCCTTTTTATGGATTATTCAATGTTATATCTTCATATTTAAAGACCTGTCAGCAGAACTGATGTATTGCTGTGCACAGGAATTGCTGCAAGTTAATATAACACAACACTAAAATACTAAGTTATGGTTTTTTACCATTAAGACCAGAAGATACTTAGTACTGACTGCTGGATCTTACGCTCTTTTCTAACCTGCCTTCAGCATTGCTCTGATGAAAACATCAGTGTTTAATCGTGTCAGTGGCAGCCAAGCAAAAGCTGAATTTTGAAATAGTGAGTTATCCCGAAAATGGAAACTCCGTTACTGGCTGTTCTTGCACTTCTCTTCATATTTCTACATGTTCCCAACACTTCCCTCATCCAAACAAGGTATAGCAGGGAGATACCTGTTTCCTGCTCTCTCTTTGCTCCTCACTCTGGCCATATTCTGGTTGTGCTCTGGCTAACCCAACAAGTTATGTGTGCTAATTAGCATTTTGAATGAAACCTCATCTTTTTGTTTTTTCTTTTCTTACAGAAACATTCTTAGCAATAAGACTAAGTCATTTGTGACACCCAGATCCCAGCTTTGCAATTCCAAGACCCTTGCCTTGTAGAGATTCCATAGATAGGATATTTCTGCGGTGGTACCAGAGGCCCCTGGCTACTTAGTGGAACTGGGGAAGTTCTCAAAGAGCAGCTTCTAGAGCTGCCAACCTGGTTTAGAGAATCGCTTTAGGCATCCAAATAAAAATGACCCAGTGTTCAAAGATGCTGAGTGCAGTTCCCATTTTATTTCCCTGGGATTCATAAGATATAATTAGGCCACATGCATATTAGTATCCCAAAATGTGAATGCATTTTATTTTTCTAGGTTAGAATATTTTGGCCTGTGGTTTGACACTTGAGACTGATCTACATATTGTCAGATAGTATAGAACTATATATATAAATGCACTATATGTTAAATATCTTTCTCTTTAAACATGTTCCCTAAATATTTTCCATGTTCAATCTCAGCTGTTAATCAGGACTGTTAGTTTGAGGCAGACCATACTAGAATTGGTGAAAGATAATTGCTTGATTATCTTATTTACACACTAGTTCTTTAGAGCCCTTTCTATCCAAAGTGCGTTATTCTGCCAGTCCTCTTGACTTGAAGGGCATCATATACTTTTTGTCCTTCCATATTCCAGTGCGCATATCTCATAATATTTATTTTCTTCACCAAATCTTCTCTTCAAGAATTCTTCCCCCTTGCCAGAAGGTATCTGGGAGAAGGGCAGAGCAGTGCGTGCACTTCAAGAGGATGAAACTCCCTCTGCTGTCCCTTGCAGGGCATTGAACTGAGTGGCAGCGGCCTCAGCTCTGGCTCTGGGTTCAGCCGCTTGGGACACCCTCTTTGAGCAGACAAGCAGAAGCGAAGGCTCCTCCGCCTTCCTCCTCAGGGTGCAGGGCTGGCCGAGCTCTGCTCCCTGCAGCAGGGTTATGGAGCTGCCCCTGGAGGGAAGCAAAAGCCGGAGGCGCCGTGGGGCGGGCGTCCCTGGGGAACGGGCAGGGGCCGCAGGGCGCCAGCGGCCGGCGATGTTCCCGGGGCTGACGGCAGACCTTCCGGAGAGGAAGCGGCAGCATCGCTGCCCTCGCCCCCGGCCCGGGGAGCAGCCCCAGGGGGTGGCCGGCCAGCCCTTCCCCAGGGTGGCTTCCCACAGCGCCGGGGCAAGATCCTTTGGAATGCATCTTCTCAAGGCCTAGTTAGAAATGGGAAGTTCTCCATCTTACAACAGATGGCAGAAGAGGGAGAACATTCGTTGAGATAGTCCAAAGCTAAGAAGCAAGTCGAGTTTTAGTCTGTGTTTCAGGAGAGACTTAGATTGCTTTTTATGTATTTCCAGTTGACTGACCATTTCCATTGTGTTTTTTTCCATCAGATCCTTAATGCTGTTATAGATATTAAAGATATTTTGCAGGTACTTAAGATGTTATGTGGTTAAACTGTGCGCACAATAATTCACCTTCAGCTGCAGTCATTTTCTCTCCCATAACAAGGCTCTCATAAATCATTCCTAACACAGTAAATAAATCTCTCAGTTCCCACCATGCACCATTATTAAATTTCAATCCTTCCTTAAAAATAAAGATGAATGCATTTAGTAACTGTACATAACTAGAACTGCCATCCTTTAACACACTGTCTCCTGGTGTAGAATTTGAGCAAAAGAAATGTGTTTACTTCTAGGAATGTGACCATTAATCATGTTGGCGAAGTGGCACGGTACGCACAGGAGAGGTGCTGGTGGAGTGGAGTGGTGCTGGCGCCAGTGGTGCTCCCGCCAGTGGCACGGCAGGACGCAGCCAGCACAGGCAGAGAGCCCGTGACGTGGGGAGGCTCCGCGCTGCGGCAGGAGGCAGTTGCACCATTTGTGTTATCCTGGCAGTCGCTTTGGTGCCGCATGTTCATGCTCCCATGCCTAATCCTGGGGAGCCTCTTCCGACGGTGTTGGGCCCTCCTGCTTTCCTAGATGCAGTTTTGTTTCAGTTTTGTTTGTGCTTTTGTCCGGGTGCAATTAAATGGCTCTTCTCAGAAGATGTTGAATTATTCTTTAAAAGTGTCTGTGATGTTTTGCTCAGTGTTTTTGTAGGACTTGGCAGCGGTTGGGTGGTTTATAGGTTGCTCTCTTTTTTTCGTTTTCTTGATGATTGTTGAGCTGTTCAACTAGACTTATTAAACTTGTAAGATTGAGTTTTAAGAATGCCTGTTCCTGCAAGAAGATTTTGATCTAGGACTGAAAGTTGTAGCATTTGGTTTTCATTTCATGAAGGATGAAGCACTGGGTGGGTGGAAGAGCTTGGCTGAAACAAAAACCTCCTTCCTTTAAGACAAAAGAAACTTTGGATCTGAAGACTAAACCTGCTGACCCTATGGTCGGGATAAAGCAACTTATTTTCTCTTATGGCCTCTTCAAATCGGTAGCCTTTCCAAAGATAAAAAAAAAAAGAAAAAAAAAAACTATGGTAGAAAAGAAGATTTCAGTTGCAACGAAGTAGGAAATCCCAAGTCAAGAGTGCCACTCTCTGACCTGATCCTAAAAAAGTGCATGGAGTAGATAGCCTCATCAGAGCCCCGGTGTTGTTGTACATGTTCTGATACAGTGACTGAGTGCCACAAGCGAAGGCACAAGCAGAGCAGCCTCGCCATATTTACCAATTATTTCAGTAGCTTCAGCCACGTTTAGAATTGCACTTTGGTAAGGAATGGCGCGCAACACAAGTGAATGAAATGATCTCAAAATACCAAGCTGTGCTGAAGATGTGGTTCCTTGAGGCAAGTGGTATTTTTACACGCTCGTGTTTAAAATTGGGACCAAATAATCCCTGTGAGATGCCTGTGTCTCACCACACAGGCAGTCTCTGCTGGGCACATCTGCTTTTAGGACCTTGCACAGGCAGCCTCTGACCTCTGGAATAATTTTTGTTCCTTTCTTTCTGGGGAGCAGGGTTCCACATGATTGCTGAAATGGCATTTCACTTTGCAGGAATATATATAGCATATACTGCCCTCTTAATGTGGTAGGTCATTAAACATGAAATTAACCAATTGGCTTGATTTTAATTGAGCCCAGTGTTACTTTATTTCTCTTCTCCCAATTTAATTATAAGGGTTATATGCCGTGCATTTGACATGTAGCTCTGGGGAGAAAAAAAAAGATATTCTTCATCATTTGACTCACACTTCTTTATGGATGAATATAGTGCAGCCAAGGTAAACCCAGAGGCTGTGCACTCACTGACACAAGTATTTATTTTCCTGCCACAAAGAAATAGAAAAAGAATTGTTTTTGATGGTTTTATTTCAATCTTTTTAACATTCCCAATGTATCAAGTGGAGCTAATGGGCTTGCCGGGCAGGAAGCAATGGCACCTACCAGGTACATTACAGATAGTGATGCGCACCATGAATTACTCTCCAGAGCTCTGCCCCTGTGCAAGGCGGCCAGAGGGAGACGGGCCCCCGCGCGCGGGTGGCAGAGCTAGGGACGCCGCGGTGGGAGCAGCCGGGGGAGCCTGCGTGGTGCCGGCCGGGCCTCCTGCCACCTCCCACCGCTCACGAGTCCTGGCACTGCAGAGGCGCCGGGCGGGGGGCAGCCTCGGCAGCGACCCTGGCCCCTGGGAGCAGCCCGCTGACCCCAGCAGGCACCCCCCTGCTTCCCGGCCCGTCCTCCAGCCCAGCTTTCCCAGGCTTAATAATTACCAGTGAATAAGGCGCCTTGTTGATAAATAATGTGTCCCACTACCTGGTGGCTTCAGAGAGGCAAATTTCTACCCACTTAGCAAGTCAAATGCTTGAAAATATCGTGCACGCGGCTTTTATCCGTTTAAGCATTTAACAGAATGTTCATGTATTGATTTCAGAGTGTCTTTTAGGCCACTCCAATAAATTACCTAGGAGTATCAGAGCATTTGAGAGTTATCCAAATGGGCATTGATCCTCCCTAATGACCTTGCTTTCACACACACACCGTTCTCTTTATTCCTTTCCTTCTCCTTGCATTGCCAGCATGTAGCTCATTGTACTCAGAATCAGTCTCCTGTCACTAGGGGTTGTATCTTAAGCACTTTTGTTGCAATAAGAGAAAAGGGATGTTCCGCTCCTTGTCCCCCTCATTGATATAGTATCATGTTGCGTTCTTGCAATATTCTCAGTAGAAACAGGTTCTCTGGCTAAATACGTTTCACGTAAGTCAACTAGAGGTGCTTTATCTCTGAATTGCAGTAGCGGCACGAATGGGCTGCACCATGTTCAAAGCCGTTCACATTCACCTCTGCTCCTAAGGAATCCTGCTGACTGCCCTGCTGGTGCCCTTCCGCGTGGGCAGGGATCAGCACCGGGAGAAGCCAGGATTTGGAGCCCGCATGAGGCGGCCGCCAGCACTGCCGCCACGTCTCTCCTGCTGAATCACTGTGATGGACTTTGGAATGGGAGCAGATGTAGATCATTTATAACTGCAACTGGCTTCGTACACACAGGCCAGAGAGAGCATGATAGGTACATTTATTATAACTCAGAAAACAGGCTTTTTTCCCCTCTGTTTTTGACTTATTTATTTTTACTCTGGTTTTATAGAGCTACACAGCTCTTTGTAGGGGTGTAACTGGCTACATAGTTAGGCAGTCTGGCTTCAGTGATAACCAGGCGCTTTCTTCCAGTCCTATGTCCCTGTCATACGTGTTTCTTTTTTCTTACAATTAAACTATATTTAGGTTTTATGAATGTTTAGCAAATGTCTTCAAGTGCTCCATTTGAGAGAGGGGTCATAAAATGAGTCCTGTATTGACACTGCGAGCTACACACCTGACTGGGCAGCAAAAAGCAAGGGGGTGCCCTGCAGCAGCGCGAATGCTGCCCCGTAACGGTGCGCGGTGTGTCCAGCCCTGGGGTGCCAGGGCCCCGCGCCTCCGTGGCCGCCGTCCACGCGCGGCGTTCGCGGGCTCTGCCCTGCCGTGAGCGCGGGACGGCGGCGGCGCGAGCAGCCAGCTGCCCTGGTGCAGCGCCACGGGGAGCCCGCCATGACGCGGCGACCGCCCGGCCAGCTCTGTGCAGCACGCTTGGAATCCTTGTTCTTTGCCTTATTTTTGTTTATAAAACATTATGTTTCATAAAATACATTTTGTACTTTGTGCTTCTGGTGCTGTCTTTCATCCAAGGGATCTCAAACCACTTTACACTCATTATTAATTAGGCCCCAAACAACCCAAGAGGTAATTAAGTATTTATTATTGTACAGATGCATGAGCTGGAATAGAGTCTGAGGCACAGGGCCTGGTTCTGATTTACATCAAAGTCCCCTTAGACTCCATCAGTATAAAATAGCTTCCAAATTGTTGCGAATCAGATTCTTGGGCATTTTAGTGCATCTCTATGATTCAGAGCAATGTAAAGAGCTGTTTTGTTCAGGTCATAGTTTAGGTATTTGATAGACAGTGAAGTAGTGGTGCAGAACATTTTCTGTTGTCACTTCAGGTATGGAGGTCTCCAAAGAAATGCCCCTTATTCTGGAGATCGGTGTTGCTCCCAACACCACTTCATTTGTATTTCAAGAGCCCACTCCTGAAAAAGTTAAAAGCAGTCCCAGAAAACCCCTCGGACTCGGGACCCTCCTAGGATGCTCTCCTGACCAGGCTAGCAAGTCTTGTTCCCTCACTTCATCATAATCTGCCCTGAGCCTGTGTTTCCTATTTAGAAGTGCCCATCTTTGAGAGAAGGCAGAAGTGCCTCCACCTCAGTCTGAGCTGCTCAAGGTGCTTTGAGTTAGTTTGATTGCACTGCAGTGAAGTACCAGTGAAGCCTCTGTTAGCTTGACTTGGATTAGGTGATAATTTCCAGCTGAAAAATGCTGATTTCTTCTGTTTTGATCATCTGTTCTTGCTTTTACCTTTGCCAAAGAGCCACCCATTTTTCCTTTTAGTTCCCTCTGTTTTTTGTTTGTTCCTATATTCATCTTTGTGCCATGGATTTCCCTTGTTAAAATTTTTATATAAGTTTTCTCCTGCTCTTTCTTTCTTGCCGTTTCCCTAGCAAGTTTGGAGGAAGAGATAAAAGGATATTGACTTTTTATATCCAACATTGTAAATAGTGTGCTAGGAAATTCCTCTCCCCTAAGCTCGAGCTCGTGCTGGGGGAATCGAGGACCCTGCCTTTGATTCCTATGAGCGCCGCTGAGCTGCAGCATCCCTTTTGCAGCCCTGTGTCTGCAGGGCTGCGGCGCAGGGGACGGGAAGCAGCCAGGGAAGCGTGGAAGCAGCAGCCGTCCTAGGGGCCCTCCCTGGTGCCAGGAACAGGATTTGACACTACCTTGTGTCAGATCCTGCTTAGGAAGGCAGGCGATTCCTCTTGGCTTTTCTGCTCGCCTCGATAATGGCAGGGTAGTTTTTTTTTAGTTAATCGAAGAGCCTTCCCAGCTGCTGCAGTAGCAGAATAAAAAATGCAACCGGTGATTATTGCCAGTTGATTTTCTCCCTCAGTAAGAAAGCTATGAATTTAAAATACATATATTTTAAAACCACAGGACATTTTGTAAAAACTTCAAGGTTGATTTGAATTTTGGGCATAAACCACCTGACACCATCCATTTCATTTGGTGCTAGGTTAGCTTTTAGTGAGAATAACATCAGTCAGGAGCACACACACAACTGAGACACAGACTAGCGGCCCTTTGTCACTACCTAATTTGTCCTGACAAGAAGTTGCTGCTGTTCAGTTTAGTTTTGGAGTGAAATTACCTTGCATTGATCCAAGTGTACTCATAAGAGAGCTTCAGCTCTTTACTAGGAGGCTTTTCACATTTTCTCCCCTATGGCCAAGATTTAAAAAATGAACTTAGGTTTGTTTTTCCCCTAAATACTCTATGTCATTTAAGTGAAATTATTTCTGTCATCACAGCGTGAACAAGGCAGGAGCATGAAAATAAGATTGGAAAGGGCCTTCTGGTTATCAAGCCCAGTTATTTTCTCTCTCCAGCAAGTGGGGTACAAATGTTTTATTTTTGCTTTGAGGCTGATTGCTTTGCTTGCTCCTATAATGAAGTTGTTTCAGGAATACGCTCCTTGCATGATGAGAAATCTTTTATTTGCAGCCTATATATATTCAAAGCCAGTCTATACCAGCTTGTACTTATAGAAACTTTGTTCATTAGCTGAAATAGCTATTCTTCCCACCTATTGTTTCCTTTACATATATTTATGCTCAAAGCAGTTATGCCTCCTGCTCAGCTGTCGTTTTGCTTGGGTTGCTGCACCAGCTTTTCTTAATATCCTTCTGTAAAATAGATATTCTTTCTCCTGTCTCTCTCTGACCATCCTTCTCCACACTTTTTCCTGGTTGGATTAATATATCGTGCGTGCCCACAAGGACTCTTGCGTCCCATCATTACCAGGATGTCATTTTGGTGTTTTACACCATGGCATGAATGCATCATGCATCATCAACAGGAAATAGTCTTATATGGCTAGGTTTACATGCATCTTTTTTATGGTTGTATCACATTAGTGGTCTGTGACTAAGCAGAGCATCTTCCTGCTCTGCTGTTGCTTCCATTCAGTGAGGCCTTATCTTGTAGCAGAACTTTTTGTTGGTCCCTGGGCATTGGCCTTCTGATTCATGCCAGCAGAATCTCTCTCATTCTCATTTTTCCAGTCCTCGAGGCCATTCTCCTTGTATGCCTTTGCAGTTTTCCATGTTGGATCTGCCTCTCAGCTTTTGCATCTTTTGATTTACATGCTTGTATTTTTTGTTATATTCTTGTTGATGAAGAGATCAAATAAGCTCAACACTTGCATTGGTCCTTGAGAAATCTGACACGTGAAGTCTCTTGAACCTAGCAGGTACTTTCAGTGGGACTTCTGCTTTAATCCATTCTAACAAGTCCCATCTTCTCTGTGTTAGAGAACTGTGTTAGTAGTTGTATCTGTGGCATCATATCAGAGACATTGCTCTGCCTTGCCAAAATCCCATTTCTTTCTCTACAGCATGAATTACCTCTTCCAGAAAGGTAAATTTGCACACAATCATGAAAGTTTTAATTTTAAACATTATTTTTACAGTCTTATTCTTTGCCTCACCAAGGAGAAAAGAGACAGACTCCTATAGCTTGCAGTATTGCTGCCCAGTGTTCTTCTGGGCATAGAAGCATAAATGATGCTTCTAGTTTAAAATTAATGGCACCACAAATGAGCTTTCGGTGTGTATTCATGCCATACATGGCATGGAAGTGCAGGTAACTGTTTTCATGGATAAAATTGCAATTGCCGGCCCTGTCTGCCCTGCATGCCCATAAGCAGGGCGGTTGTGCGAGGTCTCGATTCTTACGTTCCGACCCGGTTGCGTCTGCCCAGATACTGCCACCCAGGTGCCGTCCCCGTGCTCGGAGTGAGGCCCTCGGGCTGCGCTGGCTGCCTCTGTCACCGCAGGCGCTTGCCGGGAGCCTTGGGGCGCAGCTTCAAGTAGTGCCCGGGCTGCCCAGGCCCTACCTGCCCTTTTGCTGCCCAACTCCCTCCAAGCGTGGTCGGTGCCACACCGAGCAGGACGGGCGCGAGCTGGAGCCGGAGCGGGGCCGGGGCACCAGGCCTCATACCCCCTCCTTGGCTGCGGCAGAGCCGCTGCTTCCAACGTGCCAGCCTCGTCACTTGGGGGAAAAGTTACCGCTTTGTGTGTCCTCCCTCCCATTTAACGGGGACTTGATCAGCTTGATAATGTGGAAGCTTCTCTGAGGTCACTGCAGTGTTAGATCTTTACCAAAGCACCTAAAAATACAGTCCCTAAAGTGCAGTCCATGGGGAAGTGCTTGTTCTTTTGCCTATTGCTAGCTACGGGTTGTGCATTGGCTGTCTTATCTCTGCAATAAGAGATGTCTACTTCTGAAAAGCCATCAGAATCATGGTAATTTATTTTAAATCTAGGCAAAACCTTTTTTTTTTTAATTTGTAAATCAATATTTTACATCTGTACACACTGGAGTCTCTGTTGCTTTCAGATGAAAATAATAAGATTGAATCGGCAATCTCAATTAAAATACACAGGTAAGGAAAAAATTCCTTTAAGCTAAGCAAGAATGGAAATCCCAGTGTTGCATTAGATCCTTAAAGTGCACAATGAGAATCCCCAGCACACATTTTAATTTGCATTTAATATCTGAGTTCTTCTGTGTGAAATCCCAGTTGCTTGTGAAAGGCCGGGGTTGAACAACTATCTCATATCCCTAGTCTTAAGGCAGAGGGTCAAGGAAGTCTGTTACCAAGAGAATAATTAAGGGCCTTGTCCTCAGACTGGCTGGTTTGATACTATTCCTCTGAGGTTAATGGAGGTTGGCTGATTTACATGAGCTGATAACTTGTCTCTGGCTCCTTGGTTTTAGTGAGTCAAATCTTTCTTCTGCTTTCAAAGTAGAACTGGGGTTGTCTGTGAAGAGCTCTCTCGTACCCACTTAGGAAATGTCCCACAGCAAGGGGACAGTGTACAAAGAAACAGAGATACAAATGACTTGCAGGACCCCAGCAGGAGGGAATCACGCAGCAGAGAAGGGTGAAGATCTGTGAAGGTCCAAGGAATTTGTAGGGTGCACCTCTGGTGTAGCTGCTTATGAAGAGTTGAATAACATAGGGTAAATTAAGGAGCATTGCTGCTAATGCTATATGTGCACATTAGCACATCAATGATCAGTCTACTTGCCTATTTCAGTATAAAACATTCCCTGTACACTACACATAGATAATGTCTGTGCACAATTTCTCTAGAATAAACAGGAGAAACAGCGTCTCGTGGAAGATCAACAGCTCTAAAACATGGATGTTCAAGCATACTCTGCTACTTTATTCCAAATGTCATGGCACTTAATTTGCTGAAAAATATTTGAATTGTTAATAATGTCTGGGATTACCATAAATCCACCAACAGGTAGTATGTGTGAGAGCCACTGAGTAAAATGGAAAGTAGGATAATTTAGATATAAGTGTGCATTAGGAAAGGACCTAAGGGAACATACTGTCACAGGGCTGTCTGCTGCGGGTGGCTTGAGGTTGACTCTGCTGCACTGAGAGTCCACAGGTGAGTTAGTGGCACCCTTTGCTACCCTTGCCTACGGGAGCAAGGAACTGGATTCTTCTGTGGGCACTGCCATTTTTGAGAGCAAAAGATCAGACCAAGTTCTCTGTTATCTTGACTATACACTTAACTAATGTGACCAGACTATTCACTTAACTTTCCTATATCTAAGTTTCCCATCTGTAACTTGCAAATAACATTTGCCTGAAAATGTTTGTTTCCCCTGAAAGAGAATATTATTGGAGGCTTGTTTAAGTTAAATGTATTTAACAGGCTGAAATATGACAGAAGTAACTGCTGTAGACGGGCATGACAAGCATCAGTTTGGCTGTCAGGGTTTGTAGCTGTGGCCCAGCTTGGAGAGCAGCCTCTACCATCTGCTCTAGGAGGGCTGTTGCTCGAGCTGTGAGGAGGGAACATTAACCCTTTGCAGAGGGGTACGGAATTTCCCACAGATTTCCTTTCACTCTCCTCAAGCTGCAAATGCCTTGCTCAATAAAAAGGGTTGCCACGGGTGTTGTTCCTCCCTAAGGGGAGAAGAGCAGGGCAGGACCCTGGGGACAGCAGGATTCCGCTGCTCCCGCTTTCTCGAGTTTGCTGGAATCCAGATTGTCTGTGGATCAGCTTGTATAAAGAGAATTTTGAGTACAGCCCAGGATAAGAGAATACCCAAACAAAGCTGGGAGCTTTTTAAATGGATTTGTTGCATTATTCATTTTAGTCCTTCTGGAATAAAGCATCTATAAACAAAAGAACCCAATGCTCACAAGAAACACTGTGTTACATTTAAAGCATCTTCTGCTGCTGAAGTTTGGTTCTGAAAAGGAAAAATGAACTGCCACATCTTGGAAGGAATTGAGAGCACTGAATGTTAGAAAAACAGCTTGTAACTGATTTGATGGAAAAACCATAGAGACACTTATCTGAGCTTCATAACTCTGGTTGATAAATGCTGATAATTCAGATTAAGTTAGATGGAGAAAGACTTGGGATTACATAAGAGGTGGAAAAGATGCTTATCTCCAACTGCAAACATATAATTTATGAAAATTACAATATTTCTATGCAAAAGAGTGGGGGAAAAAAAAGCACAAATGTGCTGTATTGTTTGGGAAAATTGTAGAATGTGAATAAGATAATCCAATCTAACCAAAAGGGAAGATTTTCTGCAATCATTATTCAGAGTGAGATTGCTTCAATAGTAAGAAGTTGAAGTAAGAAGTTCCAAAATTTCACAATTGTAGAAGTATGTATTTAATCATTGTTTGGATTTTTTAATAGATTGTTCTTTTTTCCTGTTTTCCTTAAAATACCACTTTTAGAAAGTAGTATTTAAGAGCAGAGTATTTATACGCCGCTTTCTAAAACTAGTGCTTTATTTATTAGCTATATCTGTACTTTATTTACTAGATGTTTCTCTCGTAGCAAGATAAAAGCAGGACTACGCTCTGTGTGGTACAATCCTACTCACTGAAGGGAGCGAGACTGGGACTTGCCCACGTGGAGCTGGAACCGGATCGCTCTGCAAGTCACGATTGCCAGTATCCTGGCACCTGCCCACGCTTTGGCAAGTTCCTCTGCTGCCTCTTTAGGACTTCCAAAGCAGCAACTGGATTCTTCTTAATGGACTCAAACTAAAGCTACGTGCAACTCATGGAAATTTAGATTTTATTGGTAGCTGGAAAAAAGGCAAATTCTTGTCCACTGCATGTGGAGAAAATGGCCTCAAAGGCCACTGAGCCAATGCCTCGGCTGAGCAGGCATTAAGAAATTCAATTGATATATCTCTGAAATTAGAGATGATGGTTATTAGTGGTTTTTAATATCTAAAACTTTTCAACTCTGTCTCTATAAGAAGGTCAAACAAGCCAGTATAATCCATGAAGAGAAGAAAAATATTACTGCAAAAAATGGTATGACCTATCATTAAAATTAATCAGGACATTTTAGGTACTCAGGTCCACTCTGCAAGAACTCAATGATGAGGCATCAAGATTCAGTGTTTCTGGTGTTGGCAAGAAGGAAGATATGTGAGGAATGGCTAAAAATGCTTCTTTAAAATATAATGCTCTAATAGCTGCTCTGACAGCTTAGTGGCCTCTAGCTGGTGCACTGGCAGGCACTCGCACAGGCTTGGACTCGTGGTAAACATGCCCAGGACCCCACGCTGCCGACCACAGAGAGCAGGGGCTTCCTCGAGAAGCGCAGGGACCGCACAGCCCGCTTGGGGCAAGTCCTCACCAGAGTGAAAGGCACCAGCTCTGCTTGGAGCAGTAACCTTCAGAGCAGGACATCAGGTCCTGCAGATCTGGTGGAATAAACCATTTGGTTCCCATATGATATATTTTATTGCATGCGACAGTCAAGAAATACAATTTTCTCAAGGGCTTTGATCATTCAGAACTGGGTTAACAGTATCTCCCTCTGCCTAGAGTCCTTGTGGAGGTTTCTTCTCAGGGAGATAGGTTTTCTCAAGAGAATCATCCTACAGGAAGGTGCAGAACTTTTGGTGATGGAGAGAAATTTTGTTTATGAAAGTTCTCATTTTCCTTCCTCTAAGATATCCAGTGGCAGCTCTAGTGGAGACTGGTATCAGACCAATGCAATTTTTTCACTGTTATATCCACTAACACAGCTCTTAACCGCCTCTTCTCCGAGGAAGTTAGCCTCTTCAGGGATAGTAATGGGGAATTCAGGTGCTGAAATGAAAGTATCTGATCAAGTGTTTGTCTAGGTGTCAGGTCCACGATGCTTGAACTCTCCCTATTGCTTCACACAGCAGTGTGTAGCTACTTGTGCTGCATGAGCTTTTATTAACAAATCTCTGTATGCCCTGTCCTAAGTATAGACCACTTACTCCTTCTCTCTCTTTCTTTTTTTTTTTCTTTTTTTCTTTTTTTGTCTCACTTGAATGCAAACCATGTTCCTCGCTGCCAAACAACGGAAATGTCCACAGTGCTCCCTTCCTCGGATGAGGGTTCAGATTTCAGAAATCAAAAGAAGAGGACTGTGCCAAGTCTGAAGAAAATTAGAATGCTTAAATGCATTTGAACTGTAATTACTCCACGTGCAATGCAATGTTAATAGTGCTGTGCAATAATTAGGAAACATATATTGTGTGTGTCTGCTGTGCCCTGTTGCGGGGAATAATGAGCTGTTAATTGGATACGGTTTTCATTTATGAAAAAGTCTTCTGTATGCTGAAATAATCTGCATATATGTTGAAAGCAACCAACTATATTCATAACTTTTCTTATTAAGGCCTCCAAAGGAGCACTTGTGATAAAGGCACAATGCGGGCATAGATTGGGTCCAGGTAGGATTAGGTCAATGAGAAAACTGTGAGTCAATAACTGAAATAACTGAATAGCTGAAATCAGAGGACTATAAGTGAAAGATTCAGTCTTCTGAATCTGGGTACTAGGAAGGTAGATGTGACTCTGGAATGAGAGAGGCTGCTACACTGGAGACCCTCCTTTCTGAAAGATATGAGAAATCAAGACATAAGTCTGCCAAAAAGTGGTTTGGGAAAGTATTTCAGTAATGAATGTCAATATAACAGAGGACTGTGTTTCCTATCCTTAGACATGCCCTACACACCATGAGATTTATCTGCTTGTTAATGGGTAGGCAGAGCTTGCTTATTTGCTGGACATATGCCCTTCTGGGGGATCTGTGTCCCCTTTGAGCTCTTGGGCGACTTGGGGATTTGTATGTAAGGAAGGAGTGATGAAAATGGCAGGTTTTTGTTTTTTGTTTTTTTTCAATTTGGGATTTTTTGTGATAGAATTTGTTTTTTTTTTTTGATCTGATTCTCATATTTTATGCACATATATCTAGGCAAAGAAACTTTCCTGTTTTCTCCATGTCGTTTCATATATGGCACATTTCACTAAACTGCATTCCAAAAGATAAAGCAATAACAAATAAAAGTGGAAAATAGTCTTTGCATTTTATAATAAGTGTTTAAATGGATGCTTTGGTTCTCTCTGGGTTAAAGCAGGGCCTTTATTCCCATGAAGTCAGTGAAACTCCTCTAGACCTTGGGGAGCTCTAGATCAGGCCCCGAAAAAGCTAAAAATCTCACCGAAGGTTCAAAAGAAATTGCAAAGACCATGAAGAGCCAGTCTCATGCTAAGTAACATGCTGATTCACTGGAAATGCCGAAATGACAGTTTATTCCAGTTGCATATTGGAAGTTAAGAGGAAGAACCATACAAAAACTGTGGATTCAGGAACCTGTTGATTGATGAGGGTCATTCACAACCTGCATTGTGTTTCTCTGCACTTTGATGCCTCTCTGTGATGGTCAGTCCCTTGTGCAGCCCAGAGGGCTCCCAAAGCTTAATGATCACGTTGGGCCAAATCCTTCTCTGTTTTGATTGCTAACAATTAGCAAATGATTCCAGCAGATGAACTAGTGCAGTAAATGCCTTGGATATTAATACTGCGTGGCAGATAACACTGTTTAAGACACAAATCTTCTAAGCTAAAATAAAACATGTCACTGAGATAATATTGAACATTTGTTTTCCGTAATAAATGGAATCTTCCCATGGAAGGAATTCCTTCCCCAATCTTAAAAATGCCAAGTTAGAATAGTGGGAAAATAACATGTGCTGCTAGCATATTGTGATTATATTAAATTAGAGCTTTTTCCCTTACTTTCCAGACCACAGTAAGAGGAAATTGTTTTATTTTTGTCAGTGCTGCAGACAGAACAGTCAAAGCGAATTAGTTTTCACTGATTTTCACAGTCATTTGTAAACAAGATTATTAAAATAATTAAACGAGGATTTTGTAATTTGTGCGTTTAACTCAAAATTTGGAAATGTTAAAAGTATTAATATACTTAGCATTGATTTGTCTTTAAATTAGGTGAGATTTCCAGATCCTGCTGCTTCCTAATGGGATCTTAATCAATTATGAATTATTGAATTCGTGCTGATTTTTGTAAAATACATATTTGAAAGAAGAAAGAAAAGCAAAAGCATGACCCTGCTTGGCGAGATGAGCTGTAAGCGGCGAGCGCAGCCAGAGAGCCCCCAGCCCAAGGACTGCGGCCCTGGGCACCCTGCTGTCCTCACTGATGATTTCAGTTTTAATAATATTTGCATAAAATTATATTCCTTTCCACCTCTCTCTGGCCATCTTCCCCTTCGGTCTTTCCTTGAGCCCTGTCTTGTGCCCTTTCTGCTCCAAGGATATCAGTGACTAAAATGTCTCCTGCATTTAGGGTGAATTTAAACAAATTGAAAATGAGATTTTAGAGCAAGTCAAAAGACTTTCTTCTGTGCAGTCCTGTAATGGGCACGCAAGTAGAAAATAATGCTGGCAAATTTCTATTTATGAAGTAATAGCTAAAGTAATCCATGAGCTTGTTCCATCAGCAATGTATTTTACTCATCCTGCAGTCTCCACTGCAGAAGAATAGAGGAAGCTACATCATTTTTAAAAAAGATTTTTTAAATATAGAGAACAAAAGTGCTGAAAGGCACTTAGAGCCAACTGGAGCAAGTGCCTCCCTGCTGAAAAAAATATTGGCTACTTTGCTACTCATTATTTCACAAATTGCTTTATAACCATGGTTAACAGACTAGCACCTCGTGAATAATGTATATTTTTTAGCGCTGTAATTGTTTCATGTTGCTTTTAATTTTACCGTCTAGGCAGTCACTCAAGAAATGGGGTATTTTCCTAAGCAGCTCAGTCTCTCGGGCAGCTTTTGGTGGAGAGCTGGTGAGAGCCACCGGGCGCCGTCATCTGTGCCCCGTGCATGGGACGCGTGCGGGACACATGTGGGAATCTCTTTAATCCTCATATTTTCCCATTATGGGCCACAGCAAAAGAAAATAGAGAGTCATATGCTATACTTTTTTAAAAATATGAGGGAATTTCATTCCATCTTTGAAATTAGTGATTTTGGATGGGCTCTTTGCATTATTTGATATAATGGTAAAATGGCCATTTTTTTTTCTTTCTTCCTAATAAGAAGAAACTAAGACCTTCATAAAAATATGTTCTTGGAATGTGTTTGAATGCCAGTGTACACGACATCAGAAAATGCAGTACTTTTTGAAAATTTCTGTTATCTCTCTCCATCTCTTCTCCTTCTCTTCCATCCAAGCTGTTTCTTTCCTGTGGCATCTGCCCGCTGGTAACGTCGCCCTCAGGCTGGAGGCAGCGTGGCCGTGTGCTGAGTTCTTGCCTCCTTCACTTCGGACTCAGAAATTTGCTTAGTGAGTCATTAGAATTCAGATATCTTTTTCCAGAGCTATCGGAAAATATGATTGAATTCTAATTTTTTACTACATGCGAGTGAGAGCAGGTTCTGAAAAAAAAGGAGGTAACTTCTTTCTGTTTTAATTCTCCCCTCCTGGGAGCTATGGAACCCATGCAAGTAACCCCGCAGCTTCCCAGGGCTTTTATGGCATGCTGATTGGGCAAAGAGCGCTCGAGTTCCAGGGAACTGTGGCTACAGAGAGATCGTGGGAATGGGAGGTGAGGCAGGATGCGCTCCCACTGCATGTGGGTCCCTTCCCGGGGCTGTTGTCACCAGTAGTCCCTGGATTTCAGGGTGGGATCGCACTGCTGATTATACCAGTGGGTATAAAAATTCAGATAGTTTCCAAGCAATATTTTTGACACGTAGAGAAAACTTACTTATTTATTTATTTATTTACCCACTTGTATTTACATCTGCATGTTTATTAACCCTCACCCCAGAAATTGGATTCTGTTTCCATAGACTCTACTTGTGTATGTTATTAACGAAAAGATTGCCTTGCTCGGTGTCCAGAATTACAGCGCAATGTGGTAACGGTAACTCCATGAGTAATTGTGTTGCTGCCAGCTGATCATGACAAAACCAACCAAATTCTATCAGGCAGGATGAAAATTAACAAGAAAAGCCTGCAAAACAGGTAAAAATGGGGAGGTTTCATTTAGACCCTTCAGACACCTGGTATCTCTGACCAAAGTTCCCGTTGCAAATCCGACTTCTCCCGCTCATATAGAGGAAGAGCAGCCAAGCTGGGCATCACAAGTTCTTTGCACTTTTTAGACGTTTTTTTTTTTTTAAACCAAGTTATATTATTAGGGTTTGTTCAAATATGACTTGGAACATATCTCCCTATTTTTTAAACTGATCACACTGTATGTATGCCCATGGCATTAAATATCACACTGGATATATAAAATGGCAATTTTTTAATGCAAAATCTCCTCTATAATAATAGTTAAATGTGCAAATCAGAAGAGCCCTTCTGCACGAACTACAAAAGGTTGCCGCTTTCTATAGAACATCTAAACGGAGACACCTCCATGAAATGCCCAAAGCTCCCTTCATTTCTACTGTCAAACAAATAGGAAATCCTGCCTTAAGCTCCCTTGCCACAATGGCTCCTTCCCCAGGCGTGTTGTAACACACAAAACCCTGGAATATGCTATCCTGTGCTGAAGGAAGGCAAGCTCTGGGAAGACAAGTCGTTCTGCTCAGTAATGACATGCACATTATAATTTTATTAGCCTCTAAAACTAGTAAAAGCACAAGCCTTTGCCTGTTTTTCACTCCTGCTCCCGTTATCTCCAAATTACAAAGATATCTGAAGTCGGATAAAAATGATCAGTTGTTTCTGTAGCAAAGCACGGTAGTTATTTTACTTCCTTGTGTTTACTGTTCTCAAAGAAGTCAAAACTAAAGAATATATCTGAGCATATTCTAGTATTGAACCTTGCCCAGGTCTCGGAAGCTCAGCACTGAACTGGAAAGCACTCAGTGCTGTGGAGTATGGCATAAAATTTAGAGATAAAGGCTGCAAACGATTGCTACTCAGATTTCCTGTATTTCTTGCTTTTAGTCCTACCAGAAGTATGTTTTTCATGGTGTTTTGGAGTAAGAAATGAATAATTCGGGTAAACAACCAGATTTTTGAGACTGCAGCCAAGCTTTGGCACAAGCCCACATGAAGCAGAGAGATGATGTGCAGGTTGGAGAGACGTGTCCATCCATGCGGGGCCTATGGAGCTCCTGCAGCAGGGACAGCTTCGCCTCCTGCTCAGGCACCGGGTCTGGTCCATGCGCTGCCCTCAGGATAACCACGGGGGGCAGACGGGGCGCAGGCTTCGCATGCCGCCCTCAGCACCCACACTGACTCACATGGGCACGTTTATTTGCCTGCCGGTTGCCATCGGCGAGGCAGGAGCTGCAGCCTGGGTCGCGCTGGGTAAAGGACATCTGCAGCGTCGCTCCACGAGCTGCGCTGCCGTGTCAGAGCTGTACGCGAGACGGGAAAAGGCCAAAGCTCCAGTGTTAGAAACAGGGATTAGAAATGGGCAATGCTGCTTTTAGAATGATAGGAAATTACTTTGATGCTGTTTGTTGCTGAATTATATTAAGCTCAAATTGCACGTAAAGTGTCCAATGTTTTCTCTGGAATAGATTAAAAAACTCTCCTTGCATTGCGAGCAGCTCAAGCGCGGACGCTTGCATGTGTGTGTTTTGGGAACCAGTTAGTGAACAGTTTGCATCTTGAATGCAGACACTAAAATTAGAAAGAAGATCCCAGAAAGAAACCAAATCCCAACAAACTCCCAGAAATTATCAAGAAAATCCTCACGTGGAGATGTTTGCAGGAATGCGGGAATGCAGGAACCCTCCATGAGCTACTATGCTGGAGACAAGGCCAGCCTCTGAGCCTCCTCAGAGGCTGCAGACTAAGCACCACCCGACAGCGACTCCAGGGGTTGAATTCTCCACCTGCTTTACTCTGGGGCATCTGTGAAGGAGGTTGGGTCCATAAAATATTGATTATTACTGAACTCGTGCAAATTCTTGTTTGAATGGGCCTGTTTTGGTAAGGAGGACTTGTGTAATAGCAAGTTTTCCCTAAGCAGAGGCAGCTGAGACACTCGCCATTAGAGAGAGTCAGTAGCTGCTGCTTTTGCAGCATCTCTCTTTTCCTTGGTCCTGCGCAGAAGCTCTTGCAGTCTGTTGTTGTTGCCTATCCCGGTGGCAGAAGAGCTGTAGGAGCCATGAGGAGTCACAGTGTGTTGGAGGATCGTGGGCCTCCTTCCCCGCGTTCAGCACCCACAGGAGGGGCAGCGGCTGCTCGGGGCAGCGGCCCCAGGGCAGGAGGGTGGCGGAGCCTCGCGTGTGGTGCCGCTCGGGTCGGGTCGAGCCGGGTCACCACGGACGGGCCGGCAGGCCCAGCGCCCGGGCGGCCGCGCGTTTCCCGGGCGACCAGCAGCCCCGTAGCCCTGGCAACCACCACGGAGCAGGGAGAAGTGATGTGAAATGGCTACCGCGCGCGAGGCACAACCGCGATGCCGCCTGTGCTGCCCGCGGCACTGAGCGGGGCTGCGGGATGAGCTCCCTGTCCTGCTCCCCCGGCTAGGGAAGTGACTTCCCGAAGAATTTCCCTCCTTGCAGGACTGGGGGTAACCATAAGGGACACACCTGGTGGACACACGCAGGAAATACTCACACTAATGTGTGTGTCTGTGCCACACTGAGAATATCCGTAAATATTTGTCCATAACAGAGCATATCTCATGGTTTCTATTTACTCTGAGCAACTGAGGAGCTACTGGATGAGAGAAAGGTTTATCTCCCTAGAGAGTGTCTGCTTCTCCTCCGTGCCTGTTTCTATAGGCACTTGAATGCATATGTTTCTTTACTTCCATTGGCCTTAAAGGCTTTTTAAAAGAAGAGGACAGAAGGGAAGGGTGTCAGGTCCTTGAGGTAGGAGCAGAGGCCAGGGTTGGTCGGAGGGAGGAGGCGTGTGAGGCAGACGTGGCCTTTCGCCCGCGCCTCGGCCGGGCTGTCTCCTCCTGCACGGCCGAACTGGGAGCGGGTCGGCAAAGCGGAACGCAGGCCCGCGCCCGCGGCATGTGCGGCAAGCTGCAGGTGTCACATCTGACCTCCTCAACGCTGCCACTTTGTCTCTTCCTCTTTCCGCGACACAATTTACTAATTTGCTTATTTTTCCTAGTTACTATGTCTCTGTTCAGACAGCGTTTGGAATTACTGTCCTATAGTGTTCAAATACAGGCTGTGGTTTCCTAGAGCTACAGCTGAACTGTGTAACTAACTGGGTTTATTCAGAGCTAACACAGACATCAGGAAGGAATAAAGATAGTTTGGACCTGGAAATGCGATGCCACAGGTTCCTGTTGAAAGCACCTCTGGGGTTTCTCTGAGCTCACATTGATATTAAGTATTCAAATTGGCCTATAGGATCATGTGGAAATTTTTAATTAATAATCAATTATCCTATCTGTCCATAAAAAAAATCGATTGATATAATAATGGTATTTCCCAGGCAGTATAAAAGGGACAATGCTTCCTTTTTCTCAGTGAGAGGAAAGAAAAATAGTGTCTCAAGCTGTGAAAGTGCTGATGATATTTCAGAATGTGTTGGGAATACCTAATGGCCTCTAGGTGCCTTGAAATATTGAATATATCTATGCATACAATTTCAAATGAATTTAATATAATTTCAAATGAATTAAACTATTGAGCTATATCTAGATGACTTGAAATAGTGTTTGGGTCTCTGATTTTACTGGATGCATGTGGTTATCTCAGCTGGGTTAGAAGGAGGTTGCTTGGCCTGCGACCTGCCTTCCTGGCACTGGGCAGAGGCCAGCAAGGCTGGGCGGTAGAAGCTGAACCCATCTCTGCCCACCTGGTCCTTCACCTCTTACAACTCGTCCCATGAACGTTTTCTCACATACTCCAGCAGAAGAAAAGTCGAGGCCCATAGTGCATGATCATAGTGCACTGTGCAAGTTAAATAAAGATGCTAAGCATTAAGCAGAAACCATAGTTTTACCAATACCAAAGAAATACATAGATGGATGGGAGCAGCAGCGAGCGGCAGCAGCAAAGCTCTCTATCCAGATGGATGTGACTAGCACAAAGCTGTCCTTGTCAGGAGCATTTCCTGGTTCATGCTGACTTCAGTACCTCTGTACAGAGGCACTACATGCAAGTTAGCTGATCCCTACCTCTAAAATTACAGTTTTGTTCTTTTTCACTGTGAACTTTTGAGCCCATTTTTGGCTGGTGTCACAGGAGTGCGAGGACAGCTGAGTTCTCTCACTTGCATCCCAGAGCTGCCTTTGTTACGTGCTTTAAGGAACAGCTACACCTGCTTATAATGTTGTGGAACATGTTTAACCTTACTCTGTGACACCACTTACCAACATTAATTAGCGTTTATTTTTTATCTGCAGAGTAGATTTAACCCACACAGTCATTAACTGGGTACCTGCTTTTGAACTAAATGATTTGTAAGTATTGAAAACTTCTGTAACCAGTAATTTGATTTTAATTGATTTTTTTTTCAGAACTCTCGAAGCCAGCATATAGACCAGACAACATCAGACAAGTAACCATAAGGGTGCTGGCCTCTTAGGCGGGCGCGCGCCGCCCATGCCAGGCGCAGTCCCTGGGGCAGGCTGCCTGCGTGGGACGCGCACCCCTGCACCTGCAGCAGCTCCGCAGGGTGCCCGGCTGCATCTCAAACCTCACAAGAGGGATCAGGTACTTGGAAATTAAGGGAGGTCTTTTTAGCAGCACTCCTTGTGCACGCTGCTTACCCCGTAAGAAATGGCACTGTCTTCTTCAGAATATAACAGTATCCAGCCCTGGAAATACTGCTCTGACCTTTGGTTCCCCGTTTCCAATTGGACTCCAAATGTTTTATTTTGGCTAGCGACAAGCTCAGGATATTTCCTGCTAGGACTAGTGAGAAAGCCTGGTTGCGTCTACTTGGAACATTTATTTAAAACAGATGCTGATTAAATTATATATTCTTGTAAGTTCTATTTTGCTGTATTGTAAATTGTCTATTCTCTAGTGGAAGGCCTTCAGCTCCATCCCAGACACACCAACAGTATGGATGGGCTGTAGGTTTGTCTGTTCTGTTTGCCTGCATGAGTTTGTTTACGTATGGATAACTCCATACATAGTAAAGTCTCCACAAGCAAACAATCCATGAAAAGAGATTTAAGGGCTCAAATGCCGTGGGAGAAGTCCAAGGGCACAGGTCTATGCTGTGTGTTTAAGATGAGCCCCATCGGAGCGTTCAAATTCCAGCTCAAGCTGTGTGAGAAGCGCAGGGCACACGAGCACATGAGCTTACCAGGACACCGCCAGAAGAGCCTGTGGCAGTGCAGGCGAGAAGGCCATAGCCACCGAAACTTCCCCGGAACCTTCTCGTTCCGGAGCAGCACAAGCAGAGCTCAGCGCAGCTCCAGCCCCGGTGCCGCCTTCCTGGGAAAGGATCCCGGGAGCTGCACTTGAGCAGTTTGCAGTGGCGAAACAGCAGTCAAACCATCGAACTGCACGTGGCTCTGCCCCTGAACGCCCCCAAGTGCACAGCGTAGCAGCGGGTAATGCGCACTGCAAGGGCTCCCAGTTGTTCTCATTTGTCATCTCTAATTTACCTTGCTCCAAAGCTCGACTTGGGATAATTGTGACATCCAAAGGAAAGAAATTACACTTATCATCAAGCATAGGGAGTATTGATTTTGATAAACCAATTTTGCTTTCTTCTGGTTGTAAATGTTTCTAGGTCTCTAGATGATATAGTGGCTTCCAGAATATTTCTTGTCCATACTAGACATTAAATGAATATTGCAAACTTCTGGAGAAAGTTAATAAACTATCCACCCTTTTTGTGGAAATTTTTCACATATCTTTATAATTCACACATAAATGAAGGTGGCTCTGTGGTACATAACTTTAACAAGTGCCTTTAAGTACATTATAAAATCTCACCATGGCAACATCTTTCTGCTCATCTTATTTATAGTGAGAAAACGAAAACAAGCAAAAATAATTTTAACCCTGAAACCTTTCTGAAATTTAGAGGTTGAAAGATTAGCATAGGCCAGAGCTCTTTGACGTAGTCTCTAAAGATCCTTGAATACTTTACCAGAGAAATATTAATATAAGGCAGAAATAGGATGTTTTCTTCATTTTATCTTTACAGAAAAACACTAAATATCCAGTTGTGTTTGGATCACTGTGGCCAAATATGGCTTATTTATAATAGAAGAAGGATAGAGAAAAGCTTCCAGGTTTGCTTAGCTTCTCTGAGACCAACCACACAGAAGGACAGGGATGGTGCAAGCCAGGAGAAGTGTTTTCCCATCAGATATCCTGGCATCACCCATCAGCTGGTGATGACAGTTGAAGCTCTTCCAGATACCATGGTGCAGAGGAACGTCTGATGAGAAGCCCTTACATGAGTCCCTGCATCTGCTCTACCCTGTTCACTGGGGTCTGCACAGCCCTGTTGCATTCGAGCCTGGGGGGACCGTGGCTTCTGCTAAGGGCAGTACCTGAATACACCTCTCATGTCTCAGGCCACTGATTTTAACCTAGGGGAGAGATTCTCAGGGGAGAATGGAAGTGGACAAGGCTCTTGGGTAAGCTGTCACCTACACCTTCCTTGCAACTGCAGATAAATCTGGAGAGGTCAGAACGACTATACTAATCTTGCTTCTTGATACTTAGGTATGGATCTAGGGTCTAGAGGCTGGCCCTCTGCTTTAAAAATTATTGGACTTATTGGTTATTTCACTCCATTTCATTTCCATTCATCTAGCTCTTTTTTAGAACAAGCTCTTTGTTTATATTCAATATAAATAGGGAAGGAAACTAAGGGGAAATATAAAGAGATTCTGAATTAAACCCAAAAAATCCAACTATTTTTAATCCTTCATGAATTTTTCATTACTACTTCCCACAAAACACCTCCTGCCTCTCCAAATGTTCTAAAAAGTGCTGCCATTCTTGGTAGATAAAAGCAGGATAAAATAATTGTATTAAGCAAAATTCCTTCTTTCTTTCTGGTATATAGTGACTTTCTACTCTGTTCTTCCGCAGTGGAATAAGTTCTTTAGCTGTCAGGAGAGTCAAAGCTGCTGGTGGGGCTCACAAATCTGCAAGGTAACCTCAACGTAGATTGAAATTCAAGTGGCCTTTTGCTCTTCTGCCCAAGGGCAGTGTGGAATAGGAAGTTCACTCTCAGTTGCTCCTTTCTGGCACTGGTTTGGTGGGGGGAAAAGCGATCCAGGTGCCAGCCAAGCTGGGGGATCCTGTCCTTACACTAAATCACCTTTCTAACCAGAGCAACATGAGTAAATTGAAGTGGGGAGAGGTTTGGAGGAGGTCCTAAGACCTGCTGGCAGTGATGGTACCTTTTCATTAAAAAACTAAACTAAATCAACCACACTAAATCAACCACAGATGGAGTTTGCAGAATAGTATGTTTCAAACTGTTTTAAAAAATGCCAAAGTTTGGCTTCTTTTTTTTAAAAAGGCATTTTTCCCATATAAAATCAGACGCTCTCATAAAGTATCTTTTAATCATTTTTGTGTCACAGAGGCAAAGATTTGACCCCTTTCCTAAAAGTCCTTTCTAAATGGGAGTTTAGCGGCACAGTACGTGTTCTAGACCCTCCTCTAAGCCCACCCTGTTGTCCTGAGCCTGGCAATCCCAGTGAACTGTATGCTATTTCACTGTAATCAGTGCTGTAGGTCCCCGCCGTGTCATGCACCCTGCGTGCGCCCGTGTCGCAGCCCACGGCTCAAGGCCCTGACTGCCACATCCCACCACAATGGCAGGAGCCACTCGCTCAGGCCACAGCGCCCGCCTGCCCGGCTGCCCTTAGGGCTCTCTCCTGCTGTAGGATTTAGTGCCCAAGATGCAGCCAACGGCAGCCATCCCTTGTGCCCATCGCATGGACCCCAGCCAAAGAGAGCAGCAGGGCAGGGCCTGGGGCAATGCGGTTTCTGGATACGGTGGTTTGTGCCGTGTCTGTGTGCAGGTAGCGTGCAGCAGCCTTGCCAGGCGGCCTGGCTGTAGCTGAACCGTGGGGCTGCCTCACCAGGGAACATGGAGGCCAAGCAGCAGCCTCCTCGTTCCCCCTCCTCTAGGGAGCACGGGCACAGCAGGAGAGCAGTCCTCACCGTACACAGGGTGCCCTCTGCAACAAGAGGCCACGGGACAGTGAGGGCCGGGCGGCCCTGTGCCCGGCGAAGCCCCCGCTGCCTTTGTGATGGGCACCGCGGCGCAGGGAGCCACCAGCGGCGGCAGGGCCCAGCGCGGGGCGCAGCCCTTGGCCAGGCCACCTCTGCTGCCAGCCCTGCAGCGGCGGCACCTCCAAGCTCGCAGACCGAGCAGCTCCGCGGGGGCAGCCATCTGCCCGCAGGCGCCCCGCACAGCGCCCTCACACCCGCCAAGCCGCCGGGCCCAGCCCAGGCCCCGCTGACGCCAGGCTGTCAGACCTGACCCGGGAGCCCCTTCCCCACAGCCGCCCCATTGCAGTGAAGAAACAGCATCGCTTCAGGCAAAGCAACAACCAGCCTCCTCTCCACACCATCCTTCCCCCAGGAAAACGCTCTGGCCACACTGCTGTCATGGCATTTTAAAGCTTGTATCCTGTTGGCTTGTTCACCTAGCAGCTGTCCTATTGAGGAAACTTTCCTTAACACACACACACATATATATACATATATATATATATTTATAGCTGTGTACACACCACCTCCATTCCTCTCGGGCAGGCCAGGCAGCAGCTCAAGAGGAGGCTTGTGTTGGTACCTTGGCAGCTTATCACACTAGCTGAAAATAAGAGGATCTTTTATTCTTTTATTCAATCAATAATCTCTTTTATTCTTTTTGCACTTCCATGTTTATCCTCTAGCCCATTATACATGCGGGAGAGTGATAACAGATTCCTATTTATAAAAAAAATTGGGATACTGAAACTCTAGGCCCATTTAGAAGAGAGGAGCAGTACCTGGGATTTGGTGTGGGTTTTTTTAAATGCAGGTTTGTTCTGAATAGGACAAAATTAAAAACTGCATTTAAAAGAGGGATGTTCTTGTAGCTCTGGATAATTAATGACCGAGTAGGATGCAGCCCCATCTGAGCAAGAGGCTGAGCCATCTCCTGGCTGCTTCACTCTGACATGATGGAACAGAGTGTTGCTGCACTGCTGGTTCCAGACGTGGTGGAAAAAATGCAGTGCCTGCTAGAAAAAAAGGGAAATAAGATACCAACAGGGTGGAAAATGAACTATTCTCTTGTATGTGAAGCTTGTTGTAGATACAGTTGAGAATTCAGTTCTATGAAACAGGCCAACGTTTCTGAATCATCCAAATCCACCGCATTTGCAGCCTGTTCATTTTAGAATTTTAACAGCTGAAATTCAGTAAGGGTTTCCAAAGTGCTTCAGAATAAGGACATGATTTCTTTTAAATTTTCAGCCAATACTATCTCTTTCCTCTAATATTCATGTAAAACACGGAGCTATTCCGATGTGTCAGAGACTCTTACCTGCTTCCCGAAGAGGCGAAGGTGGGAGTTGGATGAGCATCGGCACTAGCAAGATCCGGGCTGCACCTGGCTCGCGAGATAAACGCTTCCCTGCGCCGCTGCCTGGCACTGAGGCTCTCCTCTCTGCCAAAGTCTATCTGAGGTTATCTGTGTTTCTTTCAGGACAGCAGCTGCCTTCAGATTGTAACAGGCTGATAGGAGGAGGTGAAGAGAAAGAGCGGATTCATCCTTTAACATCCCTAATCCAGGGGATGAGTGGATCAGTCAAGTGGAGGAGATGATAAAAAAGGAAGAGGCTTATAGGTAAGAGATGTGTTGGATTTGAAGCCGAAAGAGACTGAAGAGAGTCTGGAATGACTGAAGAGTGGGAAAAAAAAAGAAATGTTTTTTAGAGAATAAGCCTCGGGGAGCGTCCAGCATGGCTGCAAGCAGATAAGCCCTGCCCTGAGCTTAGTTCCTCTGTCAAGAGGTGAAGAATCACTGGCCATTACATGAAAAGTTGCGGGACATGAAGATGACTCAAGTTAGAGCATGTGTAGGAGGCAGAGAGGGAGGGCAGGATTTCACAGGTGGAACTGGGGGAGTTTTGCAAGGAACAAACCGAAGGCCAAGCTGCTCAGATGATGGGGAGGAGCTCCAGGAACCTGGGAGCAGCACCCAAGGCCATGAGAACCTCTGTAACGGTAGCAGAAATGTCAACTCTGGGTCTGAATGGAGGAAAATTAGTGACATTTTTTCCCAAAGACAGATTTGTGCCCTTACTGTCCAGAAAATATGCAGTTTTTAAGCAAGAATTGTAAATGTTCATTAAAAAGTGCAGTAAAAGGCTCCTATAAAGGAAAATTATTTCATACAACTGTTAAGGAGATCTCTGGGGCTTAAAGGAAACACTCAGGTTTTCCATGGTTCACTAAACTCAATGATGTCCTCTGTTTTCATGGGCTTTTTATGCAATACTTTAGTAGCAGCAATAAATTCATGCCATTTGGTCTTTTCCTTCTCTTTAGTTCTCAGTTTAAACGAACGATTGCATAAGTCTGAATAGTGATACAGACTTAAAAATATCTTTTCACCTAGGATCATCCTGCTTTTCATTGTGTCTGTGTAGGCTGAAGAGTTCTGCCTTTGACGCTGTACGTAAAAGATTTATCTCCGTCATGAGCCAGAGCATGCTGTGTATACAGACTCCTCTTGCAACCTCCGGGGCTGGTGACATCTTTAACAGCATCTCACAGACTCTGAGATACCTGACATGTCAACCAGCTGCTTTCTGCCTTTAAAGAAAAATTTCTTTTGATCCTGTCATGTTAAGACTGCCAAATTTCAG
>JAVCKT010005834.1:0-13657 GCA_032273925.1 Rhynchotus rufescens | reverse complement strand
TGAAGAATAAAGCAGAGTACAACAACGTGTACACACATCATGGATTCAGTTTGAAGTGCATGGCTGTTACGTGAGGGCTCTGAAGTCACCAGCTTCCAACAGTACAAAGCTACTGTGTAGTAGAGAGTAGATTGACAGAAACAGCAAACCAGGAACACGGTGCTTTGTGGTAAAACCTTTTAAAGTTTCCTGACTTATTTATTTTCTTACAAAGACAATGTTGTCATCCTAGCAAAACATTACAGTGATCTTTGTACCATGAAGAACTTCTTAAAAGACTTTGTGCTGACACCCAATTCTAGAAGTACCCACATTTTCAGAACTCTTTCCTCTGCAGGAATAAAAAATAAAACAAAATAAAAGTCACGGGAATCAATCGTAACCCGTGTGCCCAGGTGCAGCTTGAGACGTGAGGCCCAGCAGAGGCTCTGTACAGCCTGACACACAGCCAGATGTCCCTCGTGGACGCGCTGGTGCTGAAGGCGAGAGGCTTCTGGTAACAGCCTCCCCGTTAAGTGCAGCCTTGCCTCCCATGCCTGGCTCAGCCTGCCACCAGCGTGGGTCCTGCAGGCTCTGTCCCACTGCTGGGCATGGGCAAGTCCCTCAGAGGCCAACATTGATCCAAGCTGACTAGGAGAACGCATCGTCAGCCCACAGCCCTACAGACACCCAGAACAAGAGATCTCTCCTGGTGAGCTTCACCCTCTGGGCTTCCTCCTGCTGCCTGGAAGGGAACTCCAGGTGAGCGATCTGCTCTGCAACACTGGATGCACCACAGGCTACTAAGCACCTAGAGGAACATGCTTCATGGTGGAGTACTTGCTGTTTAACTCAAAGGATTAAGCAATGTTACACAGAGACAGACATCCAAAGCCACCTCCTGCCTTTTCTAATTTTCCTAATTTAGTCTCCAAACCATCCTACCATGAAGAGAATCTTGATATTTGAAATTCAGAAGGGCTTGCTTTTCAGTCAGTTTTTAAAGAAACTCAAGATCTGAGTCCACTCTTCCACATCAAACACCTTTATATAACATAAAATAAATATGCATTAGGGAGTTAAACAGACTCTTCTTCATCCTATATGAATTGCTGTACATGTTATTTGCATATTTTGTCAAAGTCTAAAGACTGCAAATTAGAGCCTTGAGATTACATCAAGGATTTCAGGCACCATTTTCTATAATAATTACTTTTCTATAATAATTAAGCAAAGCTTTGGAAGCTCTGTGTATTGACTGTAAGGACTACAAGCTCAGGAAAAAAAAAAAAGGGGCAAAGAAACAGGATTATCAGAAAATGCACCATTACCTCCAACATAATATTCTTTCCCTAGACACTTTACAATAGTCTTATGTATTTTGAAATAGGTTACCAAGAAGTTATTAAAAGTTTTCTGATCCAGGCTTATTAGGAAGGTAAAGAATAACCCAATACTTGAGCAGAGAAATAAATCTCAGGTCTTAGCCCTGTGATACTATTTGATGCAATTAGGATTCTGCTCCTGAAACAGCGTGCTGCCAGGCAGTATTTTTAGACTTGGAGGAAGGGGCGTACCTGGCATCATTTGTAAGCACATGTAAATAAAATAGCAGCTCTACAGCAAGGGCTCAGCTCTACAGCAAGGGCTCAGCTCTACTTCTAGGCAGAAAGCAGGTCCCAACAACTGCACAACAGAGGCATACACACAAACTTCCCCCAAGAACTGTCAGGTGTGTAAAACAGAGGTGTTCCCATATATATCCACAAGAAACTTTCATAAAGAGGCACATCCAATGTAAACCTGTATGTTCATCATAACTGCAGTTAATAAACAGAACCAAATGCCTGTTCGGCAGCCCAGGTAGATTACTTAGAGTAATAGTCAGACACCTAAGTTTTAGGTAGAAGAAATAAAACTTTGGGGCAGCGTAACTGAAGATTTGCTTCTCAAATGAGTTAAAAAATAATCACCTGATCAACTAAGAATTGCCACTCAGAGCAAAGACTGATGTAGCACTATTCACACTTGATGCAATATTCGTCGCTCTTAGTTCAGAAATAACAAAGTGGTTCTTAAAGACCAGCACCACAAAAGAGGAGCTGGAATAAAAAGGACATTTTCTCACTTTACAGCTACTTCACATGATAGAAAACACAACTCCCAGCACTTAAACATGTCTGTTGAACGAAAAAGACATGCAAGAAGCCATTCAGCAAAGCTGCATTTTGAACCGAAAGCACTTTACATGGCAAGTCCTCTCCCACCTCAAAAATGTATCAGACACTTGCTAGACTAAATAGTCTCTTATCCTCAAGGAACTATACAGACAAAAACAACTCACATAACATAACATTCTCCAAGCATCTCCTAAACTTCTGAAGAAACAGGAGATATTTTCTTTATTCTCAGTATTAATAAAACCAGAAGACTTTGGGTTTACACATTTATTTTTATTAATTTTATTATTCACAATAGTTGTAATTCCACTAAACAACTTCAGAGGACATCTTTCCAATTTTAGGATAGGAAATATCCAATTTATACGCCTATAGAAGGTATATTGTGAGATCCAACTCAATATAAATTAGTAACTGTGAGCTCAAAAGTCAAGATAGCAACAGAAAGTAAACATTTGTAAATCAGATGATTAATTATGAAGAACAGACTTTTGCCTGATTTGCAATTAAGAAAATGTTAATCTTTTTATTTTTACGATGATAGAAGGTCAAAGGCCAGCTGGCAGAACAGCAAAAGGATTAATTTTAGATGACAGTGTTTCTCGCTTTTCCATGGATTAGGTTTCCTCAAATTAACAGTATGAAGCAAATTATCTATTGCTTCAAGACAGCTAGATCCAAGCTGGGGAGCAGCAGAAGAGCAGGGATCAGCCCTTTTGGCAACTACCCAGTGCTGCTGCATGGAGAGATGCACAGAACAGCCACACAAACACAAGTGCCAAAGTCAATACAAGAGAGCTGGGGCCAACCCACGGCTGCACAGGCACAACTACACCCTTTCATTTAAAGCAGTTGTGGCTGTTGTCAGCCACTTACAAAACAGCTCCCTCAGTACAGCAGGTTGCTGCATAATGTGCAAGAGTCAGCAAAAAAAAAGAAAAAAAAAATAGAGGAAAAGCAGCTTTAGTTGCACAGTGAACCCTGTGAATCACCCTGAAGACCCAGGAACCTTAATGATTCTATGACTTTTTTACATATAGAAAAACTACCTGTAAATAAGCACTGTGGACACAAAAAGAAACCCTACTAAAAGAGATGAGAACAAATACCCTCATGATAGTTTAAAAGTTTATCAATGTAAGATTTAGGCTTCTGGAAAACAACTGCCTAGAAACTGCTTGCCCAGAACCAGCTGATAAACGGCCATGTCTTCCGTGATAAAGCGAGACAAGGAGGGCACCAGAGCAAGTGCTGCGGCAGGGCACAGTCACAGTGACGGCGCGAGCGCGCAGTGAAACTGCCGCACCCCAGAGCTGCCCGAGAAGCCCCGGCTGGAGCGGGGCCCAAGCGGCTGCTCCGCGCGGCTCCTGCCTCGCAGGCCTGCGGCAGCTCTTCCTCCTCCTTAAACACAGCACGTGGGCAGCCAGGGATAAAAACATTATTTCGCTTTCTTCAAAGGCGAGGACAGCTCAGGGAAGGGATTTCTTTTATTCAAGTTTCTTATATCATTAAAATTAAAACTAAATTTATCATCTACACTAACGCTCTTTTAAGTTGTTAACCCAAGTATTTCCTTAAACTTGAATCGGAACTTGTTCAGTATATTCTTTGTACTTTGCTGGAAAGGACCAGCAATTCTTCATTTATATTCATTCCATACAGAGAAAAGCGAGTTTCAATTATATGTGAACAAAGCATTAAAAGGCTTTTACAACTCTTACACATGGAAAACTAAATTAAATTACATGTCAAGACAAAATTATATTGCAAAAACCTTGCCGCCTCCTAGTATGCCATCATGAATATACAAACTAAAGAGCTCAAAGAAAAAGTGCTCATCTTTTTTTTTCTTTTTTAAATAAAACAGGGAATACCATTTTATTTGCATATAATAGTCATATAATAGTCAAAGTAGTGACTACCAAGAACACTGTGACTAAAGCAGAGCTTTGCTCATGTACGAAGTACAAGTTTCCATGAGGTCACAGATCATTTACTTGTTAAACTGGAAACTTCCTACACCTACAGCTGCGTTTAAAAACAAAAACAAACAAATCAACAAACAAACAAAAAAAAAACCAAAAAAAAACAAAAAAAACCACACAGATTTAAAGTGCAATTACTGCAGCACTGCAGCAGCAGTTTTAAATTTGAAGTTTAAATTTTTAACTTTACAACTACAGTAATTACCATCCACCTCCTTTTGATAGGCTGGGAGCAATAGAAGAGTACGTCACCTAAATACTCATATTTCCTTAAATAAAAAGCAAAACTTATTTAAAAGAAAAGGAAGCTTGATTTGAAATTTTCAAGGAAATTTCCATTTAATTTTGCTTAAGCCTGAAATTCATATGTGAAAGAAACTGAAACTTAGCCAAAATTCAGAAGTGAAAGAAACTGAGACTTGCGCTTTGTTTTGTACCAAGCAAGGATTGGTTAGGATGAAATGGGTGAGCTGAAAGCCCCAGCTAAGGGATACAGAGACTGTACATTTACAGATTGGAATTGCCAATTGCCAATTCTTGAAGATAAGCTTGCAAAAACAAACAGCTTTGAGGCATTTCTCCTACCCAAACACCAACAGCTGTCGGCCTTATAAAAGAGGTCTTTTTTTCAGGGGGTTAAGTTAGCCAGCTCTTCTTCCTATTCCCCTGGCACTGTTCTCAAACAAGGAAACCTGCAACAACACAAGGATCTAAACTTTTTAAATGGCCTTCAAGCACCTCTAATTTTGAAACAAATTCTTTCCCTAAAGAAGTCGCTTATCTGATATGTGCTTCATTGGTAGATTTTTTTAGTGTTTCTAGGGAGCACTGATCCTCAATCTCAGTTTTACAAGGAAAAACAAAGGAAAAGACAAGTGCTCTAAACATCATTTTGTAAATATTAAGCATAGTGAGAGCTTCAAGTCTCAAACATTTGGAACATGCACTCACAGCTGGACTTACAACTTTTTGAATGACAAAGATGAGATTTTTGCTAGCGCTTCTAAACACTAACAGGAGGCGAACAAATTTTGTGTCGCTGAAATGACTTCATTCACACAAAATACTGACTGTACCATGCTCAGCACAACAGCAAACAACCTCTGTCTCCCAGCTAGCTCAGACTCAAACTGCAACTCAGAACCCTCTTTGCAGGCTAGGGGCACTCCCAGTGTTTATGCAGAATTCCCAGTGTTTATGCAGAATATACTTTAAGTCATTTGAAAGAAAAAAAAAAAAAAATCCAAGCTAGTCAGAAATCCTCTGCTCCTCTAATTAAGAGGCAGGCCACCACCTACTCATTTAACTCTTTGAAATCAATATATTACTTTGGGGAGGTACTAATGCTCTTCCCAAAGCTGCCAAACACAATGACAGAAGCAAGAAACCCTACTTGCAACGTTTTGCAGGGACAGTTTTAGAAAACAAAACAACACAAACAGTGAAAACCTATCACAGGAAGAATTTATGTTGGAAGGAGACTCTGGGTCTATCCCTTGTTCAAAGAAGGTCTACTTCGGTGAACTCTTAACATCTCTAAACACAGAGATCCATAATTTCTCTGGACACTCAAGGGTCTGCCCATCCTCACGGTGAAGAAATCTTTCCTTATACTCAACTTACTCAACTGGATTTTTCCTGTTTCAGTGTGGAACAGCTTTCTCCCATCCTTAATGAAACACTTGGCTCCACCTTTTCTGTAACTCACAAGGTTGTTGAAAATAGCAAGTAGGTCCCCCTTGGCCATCTTTTCTCCACCTTCCTCAGCCTCTCCTCATACACCACATGCTCCAGCCCACTGTTCTTGGTGGCCCCTTGCTGCACTGACTCCCATTTTGCAGAATCCATACCAATTACTATAGGAACGTGACCCCCTCCAAGGATCATCTAGTCCACAGCCCTGCTCAAGCAGGATCACTGAGAACACATTCTCTAGGACTGTGACCAGACGGCTTTTGATCTCTCCAGGGATTCTTGCCAGTCTCTATCCTCCACCGCAAAGCTCCAAGCTGGATACAGTTTTCTAGCTGCTGTCTCACAGCTGCCAAGGAGATGGTAACATTGTCCCCAGCCTGCTGGCTCTGCGCTTGCTAACGCAGCCCCACGCACAGCAACTGCTGCAAAGGCACTGCTGACTCACCTTCAACTTGTCCGTCCTCGTGCATCCTGGCAGACAAGTCATGCTGCGCTCCAGCAAGTTTCAGGGTGGTTCAAGTCCTCCATGAGAGCCAGGGCCCACAATCACAATGTTTCTGCTAGTCACCTAAGGAAAGCTTTGCCTGCTTCCTCATCTTGGTGGGGCCCGTCTGCTGCAGACACCCACTGTGACATCCCCCTCACTGTTCTTCCTTCTAAACCTGACCCATAAGCTCGCCAGGCCTGCCGCCCTTTCCAAAACAGAGCTCTGGGCACTCCTGCCACTCCTTTGCAGGAAGTGTAACCTCTCCATCTCCCCTACTTGGCTCTCCTACAGGGTGCACAGCCACCCACTGGGGCACCTGCACTGAGCAAACTTTCTGGCCGCATTTCTGTAACCCCAGGGAGCTCTCAGCCTCACAAGTGCACAGAGACTTCTGATCTCCCCTGGCCATTCCTCATGGGGGCTGTGTTTGCACACCCCACACGGGACCCAGGCTTTGGGCATGCCACGTCCCCAAGGGCACTGCTGGGCTCTCCCATGTGACTCCCCCACTCTGCCCCTCCACTTATCAGCCACAAAAGCAGCTGGGTTAATCTGTGACTAAATAAAGCGCTGGAAAGACTCAAGCCTGCCCACACTAGTAGCAACAAGTTGTGTTTGGGGTTCTATTTTTTTGCTTTGCCTTTCATTTTTAAGCAAGCTCCTACTTTATTTCTCAGTCAGGACCGTGATTCATCAAAATGTTCTACGTGCAGAGAAATTTACACTGCCATCCTCTTCAACTAAAGCTCCCTGATCTAATTAAGAAATTCCAGAAATCTCTCATTTTCTGACTCTGCTAAAGACTGGACTGGTTTCTATAATACGGTCCTTGTGCAGCATATCTAAGCAAGGCTTAGGAATACAGCTCAGTGTTGGCTTGACTCAGAACAAATCATATTCAGGCAGAGACTGCAGGTTCTCCAGAACCCACTTTTTTTTTTTTGCTATAAGCTGTAAATGTATAAGAAAATCAGTCACAGGATATATAGAGGGCTAAAAAGGTTAGTTGGAATCTTAAATGTATGCTGTGTACAAATTCAGAAAAAGATTTCTTCCAAAAATAGGGGAAAAAAAAGAAGAAAAATAGGAAAAGGAAAAAAAAAAAAAGGCATCAGGTGAGCATAAGTTTTCTGCCAAGAGAACAACAAAATAAGAATTCAACCACATCCCTCAGACTCCCAATATCTGAAAAACATAATGAAGTTGCTTGCCTTATTTTACTCAATCATGTTACCCAATTAAAATATTTATTTCCACTTACTGTCCCTGCAACTACTGCTTAATTTCTGAAATATGCTGACAAGGCAACAATCAAGAACCTCAGATACCTACCTGCCTTCTGAAGTCACTCCAATGGAGAGGGCAGGGCTGTATCTTGTATACTTATGACTGATAATTATTTTTTTAACCACAGAAAACCAGCCAGGCATGGGCAGAACCCCATGTCTTTCAAGATAGACAGGTATCAGAAACCTCTATTTTCTTTGCTCTCATTAGCAGCTGCTCTATTAGGTAAACATTATTTTATCTGAAGCATATGTACTGTGCATATAAATTTGTGTTGCTCCTGTATCTTGCATCTATAGCTAATGTGGAATGCTGACACGTTACAAATACAGATGAATGAAACAGTATCAACACATTGCTGGTCCAACTGTGTACAGAAATTCCCATTTAGGTCCAAAAGATGACTTGCACCATCTACAGGTCTCACAGGGTTGCATGATTCTTATTGCTAAATTCTTTGTTAATGGAATTTAAGTCAAAATATTTCCTGCACAAGCACAATTGTCACATAACATTAATCAAAATCCAGATTCTTTAGCCTAGTTTGATGAGACATTTGGACTGAGTGGTGCTGGATGAAGTGCAACTGCTTTAAGGTGACACATTTCATGCTAATAAATAAGTGACCCATCCCAATAACAAGGAGAGATTTGCTTTTCTGGCAGCAGGGACAAGAGTCCAGATATTTCCTTTTCAAAGTATCTATAAACTCTGAATTAACGTGCTTCTAAATTCTTAAATCGGCCGCAATTTATATAACAGTGTACAGAGACGTCTCACCAGCTCCAAAAACAATTTGTTTCACTATGCCTGTCCTTTCAGATTAAAAGGAACAGTCTTCTACACTTTTAATAGTATTAAGATTGTGATAGGTTATAAGCAGTTTATAAGTGAAATACATTGCTTTTATCCCCAAACCAAAGAACTAAATTAATCAAAGCAGTACTTGAGAGTCAGATGCACTTAGATGAAAAAATCAGATGAAAAGTCAAAAAAAAAAAAAAAGTATAGAATTTGAGTGCACATATGTACGGATTAAAACAACCTACTTTTAACAAATTACAATCCCTATGATTTTACAGCTGGACAAAATGCAGACTACCAATGATCGTGCTTTCACAGTCCTAACAACTGGGATGCAGCGACTTCAAAAACACTTCACTATAACCTTAAATTATTTACTGTCTTTCTTTGAATACAGCTTTTCCCTTAATACAATCAGTATTAATAGTATTTTAAGGGTACTTTTGAACAACTTACTGGGCATCATTCTGCAAATGGTTAAAAAAACAAACAAAAACAAACAAACAAAAATGAGGTAGAAAAAAACAATCTGCAGAAATCTACAGAGAATCTACTCGTTACATATAATTAAAGTATGAATGTCAAATCATCATTTTGGCATTGCCATCTGTGTTCGTGTCCTACAGCACGTGAAAAGTGAGCCTTAGAGAAGCTTTCAAAGTTAAATTGCGTTTTCTGGACTTTTCTGCTTTGTTAAGATGTACCTTAACATACATTTTTCAAGGTACTAACCTGACATTCACCCGTGTTTGCATGCAGTCTGGTTTTAGGTGATAAGGGGATAATTGTATTTTAATTTAAGGTATTTTTTGAGTGTCACATTTATTTGCATGAATATAACTGGTGAATATAGCTAAGAAACACACACACAGACATCCCACGTAAGGAATATCTAAAGACCACACTCCTTTCTGTGAAACTAAGAACTAGCTGCATATTTTCTGTAGAAATCTGCAAGATTCTGTAAAGCCTCTTATCAACCGATACTGCTGGCTGTTAGCAGGGCAGACGCATTGTGAAAGGCAGCAGTGTGAAAGACCACAAAAGATAAAGATGAGTCTATTTGGGTTACTACCTCAAGGCAAGTTATGGCAAGAGCACCACCTGCAACCAAAGGCAGCTTGTTTCTGGCAGCACAGTGAAGTTACTACCACTTTTTGTTTCCCTCACATTTTTTTCTTTCTTTAGTTTACTCTTGCTAAACTAAAAGTGGCTTCAAGATACAACTGCAAAGAATGAATATTTGCAGTATGGAAAATAATTAGAAAATGGCTGATAAACTGCCTTAGCCTGCAGCGTACACTATTTATCCATATACATATATCATATCCTCTCCCTTTTAAAGTTCATAATTGTTAAGGTATTTAACCTAACAACTAACCTGCCAATTTGCATTTCACAGAGCAAAAGACTGTCTTGTTTAATTGCAGTATACTACAGGATAGCACACAAAACTCCAGTCACATTTATAAGACAGCAAGAAACCAGTTTTACAGTTCTTTATTGAGTGTCTTGCTTGAGAAGAAAAAGCTAAAATAGTTACCAAGTTGCAGATGTCTATCAAACATATAATACTCACCTTTCTTCAATTCTATTCTTGTCCATAAGTGGCTGTTTGATCCACTGATTAACTAGCCTTTGTCCTTGAGGAGTTCTGCATTTATTTAGTAAGCCAGCTAGTGACTGTGCAGTATTAGCATTCTCCAAAGAACTCTGGAAGGGAAAAACACAGTTAGTGAGGATTACTGGCACCCACTGAATGGCACTCAACTTGGTCACCTAAGAACAGGTGAGTGTCTTTTCCAAGTTCACTTGGCATCCACGAAAAAGACAAATTAAACAGCATAGCACTGAAGCAATTAAATTACAGTTTCAGGAACAGAGCAAGCAAGGAATAGGTTCATCTATTTTGCTACTAGCTGGCTGAATTTAAAAACAAATAAAAAGAACCAAAAGATAGAAGTGTAGCTAGACATTAAATAGACTATACTTTGTAAGGCTGAAGAGTCCTGACCATAAGAAAGAGAAAAAAAAAAAAAAGTACATCACCATTAACGATGGTGTAAGGTGTTCTGATTGAATTGTCAGGCTGTTACTTATCAAACAGCTGAACAAGTATATTGCAAAATGCTTTTCAGTTAAAGCATCTATTTCTTACCTGGAAAAGGTTGAGGGCTTGGACAGCTGCATTATCAAGAACCATATATTGACTAAGATCAAAAGTAGTCAGTTCAAATTGTCCAAAATTAGACTCATCTGACAGCAACTCTAAAAACTTGATAATAGCTGACAAAGATGAAATGGCCACCTGAAGTTAAAAAAAAAAAAAAGTTGTAGTTATTCTTATTAGAAATACTCTTGAATCACAGAGCAATTGATAAATACACCTACAAGATTAAAAACAAAAAGAACATAATCAGAAAAGGACTCCAAGTCACCATCCTGCTGAACTTCCCTACAGGACTTAGCTCATTTGACAGGACTCTTTCTTCCCAGGCACGTTCTAGGGCACTGCACCCTCTTTCTAGGTAGGCGCAAGAACAACAAACTAGACTTCTGCATAATCTGATAAACAAAGTAAGATGCGAAGCACACACCCTTCCACTTTCCAAAGCTGATATCAATATGTTTCAGGCTAAGGAACTCAAACAAGCTCTTGCAGATAAATGACATCTGAGGCCATGGTTTCAGGGTTAGCTTTCAACCAGAGCAAGGATCTGATCTGGCTCACCGCGTGGCTTTACAAATGCTAGTGACAGCACAAAAGCATGACTCACTTGTTTAGTGGTAACAGCCTTCAAATAACTTAAACCTGTTATGGAATCACACGTTAAGGGTGAATAACTCAGCTGATGCTCATTGCAAATGCAAGGCACAACAATGAACATTTAAAAACAAATTAAAACATATTATCTCAAGCAAATTACCTCTTATTTACAGCTGGCCAAGAACAAATATGTTCATTTGACATGCAGGTACTAAATCATGTTTGAAACATAAAAATGACACAAACTCCACCCCAAAATATTACCATAAAGAGTATTTTATTTCTATATATGATACTCTCTCTCTATCACAAAATAATTAAAGGATGGCATTTAAGTCTTCAGGACAGATGAATTATGAACAGGCAGTATCTACTGCATACAGTCAGTTTGCTTACCAGAGTTCAGTGTGTTGAAGAAATAATCAAAGGATTTTTTTTTTTTTTTTTTTTTGCCAGATGCCCCATGGATCCTACTTCAATATAACGATTCAAATGCAGCAGAACTGCTAAACACCTCAGCAAGAACTTACCTGGATAAACCATGGGCTATACAGCATGCTTGCACAGAAATGTGAGAATACAACATAAAAAAGGGACTAGGAAGGACAGAGAATAGCAGAGGAGAACACCCCACTCCACATCTGAAACAAAAAGAAAACATAGGCCCATCAAACAGCAATATGCACAAACCTGTTTTTCCATCTCTGGCAACGCTGCACTGTTCATTTGTTCTTCTTTCTTCGATTTTAATAAGCGATTCAGATCCTGAACAATATCTTTTGTTGTGAATTCTGCCTTCTTTCTGTCTGTAATCAGAATTCCTCCTCTCTGAATGACCTGTTGTGCATAAAGAGTTATTAGTTACTTTCAATTTTCAAGGGACTCGCATTCATCCCTCATAAGCAAACCCCAAAGATGCATATCTACTTATGGCTAGGTTGCATAGAGAACAGACAGAATTTTAGCCATATCGCATATTTTTCTGATGAAAATGGAAGTGAGTCAACAGAAAAATAATGCATTTTGGATGCACAGACCAAATTTCTGTAAGTAAACAGATTACTCTCTTTTTTCTACAAATCACAGAGCCCAGCTAAAAGGCTAGGACACAGCTTTTTAGATAAAGCTTTGCCACAGGTAATTCTCTTACTTGTCGCAGCTTTCCCATCTCTCCAGCAGTCTCTCCTCCTGGCAGCACACACTCCTTAGGTCCTAACTGAACCAGCAGAGCTTCGAGGTTTGAGAACTGATCGTTATCTGGAAACTCACAGACGCTCAGTTTTCTCAGTGTAGTATCCACATACCCCACTCCAACTACTCTTTGTCCATCAGTAGTAGAGAGCTTCACACCCACAACTCCAATGGCCGTTGACATATCATTGTTGGCAAAGAGAACTTCCTCAAACTGGGCAAGATTTCCTGGAGAACCCTATTTAGGAGAGAAATGTAGTAAATATACACCTGTTTTAGTAATTTAAAAAACAAGTTTATTAATATTATCCATACCATCTGCATAAACTATCTCAGGCTTCCTTAATCTCCCAAGCCTATGGCAAACATAAGACAAGCTCCTCCCGTCTTAATTGCCAGTGTCAATTCCTGAAAAAAGCAAGAAACACAGACTGAGGAAAACTGCACCTTGTATGCCAGATACCAGTCGTTTTCTTTGGTAGATTTGCTCCCTGCTTTGTTCTTGTAGACTTCGACTCTGTAATGACGAACCAGAAGCAGATCCCTCACAAAAGATTCAAAATTCATTTTACTAAGCACAACACTCTCCAATTTCTGATTTCCTACAGGAAAAAAAAAAAGTAACATTGTAACTGAAATCCACAGGATATAGAGTTAATAGTCTACAGGAAGGATGTTATTCTGGCAGTGAATACAGTAAGCATGCAAAATCCACAAAACAAGACAAAAATCACAACACTCAACATTAAGAAGGAAGAAAGCTCACACAATATCCAAATAAAAAGTGATGTTCATTGTTCAAATTCAAATTTTCACTCGTTTATACATATGTGTATGTAAAAAGATTTGTTGCTATCATCCTTCTTGTCTCAAGAGCATTCCTGATTTTTCTGATTCATCTTTCACACCTTTTAATCGACTGAACAGTGGAAACAAACTACATGATTTTCCTCTTGATAATCTGCTTGCTTTCCTGGATAAGCCACTTGTGTTAAATAATGCACAAAGCAGTCTGTCATAGAAAGACATCTAAGACACATACGCCAACATTTCTTCCTATTGCCATAGAAAATAATATATTCTGTAAACTTAGCTAATCACAAGAAAGTTTACCTTAAAACCCAATTCAGTGAGTATATAGCTGGCAAACTTCTTACTTTTGCATCTATGCTGACCTTCAGTTGCATGTTCTAGATAGCGCTACAGATTGCAGTATTTTAACTCTGGAGCTGATAATCACAGGTTTACATCTGCCAAGCAGTTACTTTTGAACAGAATTCAG
>JAVCKT010005833.1:7333-20607 GCA_032273925.1 Rhynchotus rufescens | reverse complement strand
TCCATGCCTCTTGTTAGATGATATTTTAATCATTCTTTTAGCTTTTGTATTATCAGTTATAATGCCACTTTTGCTGTTCTAGGGTTCCACAAACTATATATTTTATTGTGGAAACGTCTTATTTCCAATGAGAAATACAAAGCTGGGTGTGACTTGAAAAGCACAAAGGACTATTCAAAACTTTTAATCTGAAATGCTAACTAATACCTTTCACTGCTCAAAACAGGACCAAATAGATTTCTTTACTGCCTACAACCTTAATGAAACAATAAGGAGTAATTAGAGGAGTTATATAATATTTCAAAATAACACAGATGAATTAGATTGCACCACACATTTATTGTTAACTTCATATTTACTCTGTCAGGAATTATTTGCACCTTTGTCTACATAGCAGTATTTGGGTTCCTGATTTATATCTTGAAGAACTGACAAACAAAAGTTTTGGTTAGTTCTAATAATTAGCTCAGGCTTAATATCTGGATGTGTGTTTTCATTGTATTTGTTTATTTGATTTTGTTCTCATTTTGAAAGCCTCTGCCAGATACTTACACAAGACTTTGGATACTGGAAAGAACAGGACAATTTCTGGAAGAAAATGCAAACCCTTGCAGAACTGTGTCTATATATATGTATATATATATATATTTACATATATAAATTTATCAGTGTTATTAAGGAAGGATCATCTTAATTTTGGAATTGCAAAGTCTGCACTTCATCAGTGGAGACCAACAGAGTTTACAATTCAACAGCCAGCATCAATATATTCAAATCACAGAGATAAGTGCATATTTGTAGCACAGTTCATAAATAATACTCTTACTTATTGCTATATTTTCATTTTTTAGGAGTAATTTAGAACTGCCCACATTTTTTTAGAACTGCCCACATTTTTTTCAAATTCTTGCCCTTGGTTTGAGATGCTGTGATCTTCGTGACTATTGCTCTTTCCTTCAGGAAAGATATATTTTTAGAATCAAACAAGGCAAGCAGTGAAATAGGAAATATTTTTTGTCAGGGTTAGCCTCTTGACACCTGGAAGTAGATGGGCTTCCCTGCAGTCTGAAGCAAGAATGGCTGTAATTCATGAATGTTATGAGCCTTTTTCTGGTCTGACATTTTATTGGTATTGTGTCTGCATGGGGATCAATCTTGAAAGGAGCCCTGCTGTCCTGTGAGGTGTGCCCAGAAGGGAACAAAGCTTTGTAAAATAGAGTTTGAGGCAGCAAATCCGAATCTACCAAAGCTTGTCAAGGTCAGGGAAGGGACATGAAATTAGGTATAATATTGTGGTTTTTCTTTTTATTTTTTTTTCCAGCATCTCCTGCATTCTTTTCAGTTTATGCTAAAGCTGCATATCTGCGTATGTTTCCGTGAGTTTATTTGAACTTTCATATGACCTTAATGATGACAGATGATACTTCCTATTTCTAGTTCAAAAATAGGGTAGCACAGAATCATTTTTAGTGTCATTTGTAAAAGTAAATATATGGCTTCCTCTGTTATATATTAGGAAGTTATTGTCAAATTGTCAAATTTTAATATGGCACCCAAATTCCTTCCAGGAATTGGTCTTAATTTGGGGTTAAAAGAGAAAAAGAGGGAACAAAACATATGCAGTATTCCATTTTCAAGTTATTGGAATCAGAAATACCTGAGCCTAAGTAATTAGGCTTGTTGTTCCTAGTGTAATTAGATTTCTTCCCTAATCACTGTGAAATACGCGGTTGTCTTCCCAGCTATTTCAGACACACCCTGCAGATACAGCTAATTAGAAGCCAACCACTGGTTGGAGTTTCTTCTCATTGCTTTCCAGTGATGTGTTTTTGTTTATGATGTTTTTGTTTGCTTCATTTCTACAATACGTTTGTGCAGTCTTATTTAGCCTTTAGATCATCAAGTTATTGGAGCATCAGTGCACACGGCATGAAAAGAAATGAGTCATTCACCCATTCCAAATCTTTTGTTTCTTCCGCTGATTGAAGGGTTCAATAAATTACTGTGGTTCATAATGACTATAAAAGTTAAACACTATTTTTATCTATTCAGCTGTGTTTTAAATACAGCATTGGGATCTATCATTCTGTCATGGAGAGAGGCTCTGGAAGCATTTGACAACTTATAATCTTTCCTCCTTCACATATTCATGAGAGAGGAAGATTATGCATGCAAGCAATAACTTTACACATTAATTATTGAGTCAGATATCAGGAAGACCATAACTTCATGAAAGACAATGCACAGAAATACTTGGTTTAAAGAAAAGATAAAACTCAAGGGCAAAAATCATGGGGTTTGAATAACAACTGATAATTTCCTGTCCTTCCTTCTCTACCCCTTACCTAAGTTTCAGACTTGAATGTCTATATTATAAAAAATCCCTAAGGGAGAAGAGAGGAAGTGAGCAGCAGGAGGTATAGCTGTTTGTTGGGCTAATCAATAGGTACAGGCAATGTGTGATTGGCATCTCTTGCAGATGGTATAATCAGATCCATCTCTTCAGTGAACCAGCTGGATTTCTTAGTGAGATGCAGGGAGTCAGCAAGGCTGTGGCCCTGTAACTTTCTACATCTCAGCAGATTACTTTCTTCCTGAAAAGGAAATGGGGCCAGAAAGTTGCTTAATACAGCCCAAGCAGCATGAACTTCAAGTGCTCACACTCACTTTACGGCTTTCTTTTTTGCCTTAATCAAAACTCTCATGTCAGTGCTGGGATGACCCTCCTTTTTTTTTTTTTTTTTTTTTGTACACATATGTATTAGCACTTATATTTTATCCTAGCGTTTTGAAAGAATAATTCATTGAAAGGATGTGTTTCCTTTGAGAAATGGAAACACACACATGTGTTTCCAAACACATCCTTTGAGAAAGAGATGGAAAAATCTCTTTCATTTTTCCCTTTATCTACACATTATAACTTTGGAGCAACGTATGGCAGGAGTTAACGCACGATCTCAAATAATCTTTCACAGATGAAACATGGAGGCATATTGAGCAATGCTTTTCATTCAGCTTTTGGGCATGAGGTTTCCCACAGACCTTTATCTGACCGCATGGACCAGAGGTGAAAATAATTTGGTCCAGAGTGAGAGCTGCTTGTTGTCTTTAACCTGGAGGGCCTCATGAAAAACTCTCTAGACATAGCCCCAATAATTTTAAATCATAAATGTTCCATTTGTAGTCATTTTAGATTTTCCTGTAATTTCCATATAATGAACAGAGCATTCAGTGATCTGCATAGACGCATGTAAATGAATGAACCCTGTGGCAATGATACGTGGCACTGTTAAGTAATTTGTCCTCTGTTTAGCTGTAATGTATTTTCCTGTAAAAAAGGGCCTATGTAAAGGGACCTGGCATGTGCAAGTTGGAATAACTCTGATTTTGTTGATTTGGGGCTTTTTCCTACTGACATACTTATTTTTACATAAATTATGTAAGTGTCTCTTACAAATCACTACCTTTTTTTTAATGACACTGTCTGTGCTACTTGAAATCAGTTGCCTTCTGTTACTTTAGATTGATTTTGTTTTGTAAATTAGTGAGTTTTACAGAGAAAGTGTGCATTGCTGTGCTTTGAAAGTATTTTGATACAAAATAGGTGAACCTCATAAATTTATACTGACTATACTGATTTTGCTATGTAACATAATTCTCAAAATAGCATAATTTCAAGTCTATAATTACTAAAAACAAAAGAGTTCTCAAAAAAGTAAAAAGTAAAAAAGTGTTTAAAAGATGTAGAGCAACCTATTTTAAAAACTCACAAAATCTCAGCGGTTTGAAGAACAGTTTCACACTTCCCTTCAAACTAGCTTTAATTACATTTATTTTCCTTGCACACTTCCATGTGCATGACCATTATCTGTCAGGACTGCCCTATTAAGTACTAGACTTAGTTTTGTGTTCAAATCACTGACCTGCTCTCTGCTTTTCAGACTCGTTGACTTGCTCTAGTAAACACCATAAGACTGTTTGTTATCTTGACTTTTTTATGGGAACAGGGGGAAATCACTTTATGTGGGATCTGAAATTCAATTTAATCTATGCTCTTATGCAACATCTCCACCATATTCAAACGCATTTCAGCTGCTTGCTAAGGAAGAGTGCTAGCACTTGAGATTTGTACTTTATCTTATCCTTTCCCAAAGGAAGTGTTTTGTTTAGAGCTGAAATGCTGATTTATGTTAGCAGAGATCAGAAAAAAAGAATTACATCTTGTCCCCATTGCAGAGAATGGTAGTATTCCATCTAACCATAAGAAAATGCTTCTTTACTGTGATGATGAACATTGCCCAGAGGGGTCGTGGAGGCTCCATCCTTAGTGACATTCAAAACTTGTCTGGGCACAGTCCTGAGTAATCTATTCTAGCTGGCTGTGCTGGAGCATGGGAGTTGGAGCACATTCCCACCTTCTCACCCCAGCTATTCTGCACGGAATCTGTAGTATTTGTGACAGCTTTCACGCCCTTCAAATTTTTGTTCCCCATTCCAGCTGCAGAGCTGCTCCTGAGACTCTTTCATTGCAGTGTAAAACAGCCTTATTGTGTTCATATAAAGTACTATAGTGCTTAATTTGGATTTGAGACAAAGTTAGAGATCCTGTATTTTAGCTATGACAGCCTATGAAGTACCATGGACAGCACTACTGTCTGACCTGAAGGTAAAGAACGCAATCTTGTTTACAGGCTATTTGATACTTTAATTGAAGTAAATACCAAAAAGTTTTGAAATTCCCTGATTCGGTATTAAGAAAGATTAATGTTGTTACAATTTCATTTAAAAAGTTAGTTAATTTTTGACTGAGCAACTTATGAATATTTGTATGGAGTGAATCACCTGCAGAGCTCATTTTTTACAGTGTAAGGCTGAACAACAGGGGCATTTATCTGTGTTTTATTGGTTTTCATTTCTCTTCCATCTGTGAAATTCTTTCTGTGGGTCCCCTACTCAAAGAGGGTACCCAATTTCTTTACAGAAATTTTAAAATCATCACTTATTCAAAGATAACTTTCAAAAGCTTATAAGAATTTATTTCTCTGTTACTTACAAGGCAATAAAATATTTTGGCATATTGATTCCCATCCTACCTTATGTATTTATTCAAAGTAGTCTACAACCTTTGCAAACAAGTATATAAAAATATTTGCGAAAGCGTACAGGATAGAGATGCTGAGTTCTATGCAATACTATATTTCTCCATTTTTTCTTCTTTTTTTTTTTTTTTTTTGTCAATCCATAAGTACTAAGTGCACATGAATATCATGCATTTTCTTCTGAAGTTTTTGGGAAGCTTCTGAATATTTTTCCCGGAATATGGAAATGGAAATCCAAGAGTGTTCTCGTGCCATTGTAGATCAAAGAAGGAAAAGGACTAAGATGATTGCTGTTGATGATACTCCCACAAGCACACATAAATCTGTTTCATTTTGCAGTGCCATTTCATGGCAAGAGTTTCATTTTCATATTTTCAATATAGATGAATTAATCTCAATTAAGGATAACATATTGCAGTCCTTTAGGGGCAGGAGACATCTAGTACTCCTGTACTGAAGACTTAGTCCACCCCCCTGCAGAGTTGTTGTGGTGTCATTTCAAGGTACTAAGCTAATGATGGAGAGCATAGAACAGCTCATGTATCTGAATGCAAAGGAAAAGCTAAGACACTATTTACACACTCTTTAATGTGTGTATCTTTCTGTGTATCCATGATTTCTGTGTGGATTTGCTGACAATTTCACTGTTGTGCTATGTTCTCCCTTTCCCTTATGTTACACGTGTATTAGAATTTGGCAGCTATTCATCACTTAACTGTTCAATGACTTGTGTCCTTCCACTGGGAAACAAGGGTGATTGCCTGGAACTGTTTGGGAAGAGAACACCAGTGCCAAAAGAAGGCTATTGGGAGAAGTTTGGGGTGCTGCTGCTTATGGATTTACAGGTGTTTGCAAGACTATATCTGCTGTTGGTTAAACTGCTGTTCTCTTCAGCCTTCATGCTGACAGGTCAGATCTTCTACTGGAGGTCTCCCCTTTTTTTGAACTTTTTCGAGTTACAGACGTTCTTAACAAGAAGGAGTTTATTTCTATGAAAGATCTCTCTGCAGCAAACCAATACACAAGCTTGCACATTGTCTGTGGCATAGCCAGGTCTCCTTAGTTATCACTGATCACATCTAATCAAGGGCTTTGTATAGTTTATACAGCTAGCTAAGTCTTCTTAATATTCTTCAGGCAAATATTTCATTAGGGACATAGTCCATGGATCAGCTCTCAAAACTTTCCAGTGTTGCTATGAGTTTGTCTATAGAGTCTTTTACAGAGTTCTGAATTTGTGTTTTTACAGAGTCCTGAATTTGTGTTTTGTGATCTTTCAGTCATACAAGAACTAGCTCTAGACATGAAACCACATTAGCGTAGCGTTGAGCTTGACTTATTAAACTCTGCTAAGAAGCTGTGTTCATGATGATAAGTGGCTTTTAGCTTCAGTCTCTTTGGAAACACTGCAGAGACAGATCCTTAAAGATTTTATCTCATTACTAGCAAGATGCTGCCATTTAATATGGAAACAAGCATATTCTTGTTCTTTTTGAGGGGCATATGTGTTAAAAATATCTGAAAACAATTTTGCCATTTGACTTTGGAGGTCATTTCATACTGTTGTAGATCAGTGTGCATATAAAAACTTGCCTGTACTTGCCTTTTCAAGTGTTTCACCCACTTGGAAGTTATTCTAATCTGACATTTTGGGTTGGGGCTTTCTCATCTTTTTTCTCTAGAATTTCATTGATGTTCACTGTGACAATAAGTCTTTATATTTGTTTTTGCTATCATTTGCTGTGGAAATTCAGAACCCAGTGCCGTGCCTTCAAGCAACATTGTTTGCATGGCATTGCAGGGGGGCAAGGGTATATGAAATGCATGTATTAACATGTAGTGAAATTTTCAAGATAGAAGTCTTCAGTGGGGGAAATGCCAATTAAAAATGCAGTACAGAAATGCTGCCTTTGGCCTGTCTTGCCAGCGCAGAGTTGGAAAGTGGGGAGTTGTGTTTTTGCGTGCTAATAATTTTGAACATTTCACCTCTACTTAGCACATGGTGCTCACTATTTAGATTATTTTTCAGTAAGAAGTCTTTTTCAGAGTAAAAGTGATTTATGTGTGTGTATTGTTTTGTATGTGTTTTATACTTTGTATAAAATACTTAGTTTATAGGTAGTTTTCACCTGTATAGTTTCTGCTTCTTGGGAAACCATATTTCTTTTTCATTAATGGTAACTATAAATAAAGAAGTGGAGAAGCAGACAGAGATGAGTCTAATATTTCTGTTGTGATCTTTGAGACAGGCTAGATGAATGAGTCATCTATTTAAGTAGCAGTGCTGGAAATGAAGGTTTCAAGGAAAATATTAAATTCTGTCATCTTGATCTGTCTGTGCTCAGACTCCTGATGCTGAGAGTGCAATTCTTGGGCTGCCCAGGTCTTGCCATACCACAATCTGCTCCATCATTCCTCATGATGCTTCTTCTTTTCGTGACTCCTGAGAGTCAATCAGTTATGGTTCTAGGTTAATGGACCAGCCTTCTGGCAGTGATTTGGATACTGGGAGGATGTGGGATGGCTCCTGTTGGAAAAGAAGCGAGAAATACATTGCTCTTTAAGATAAAAGCTGTAGTGAGAGCGTGTGTGAGTGAACGGCAGCGGTTGGAGCCCTGCTCTACCTGCTGCAGATGCAACAGTGCGCGTGGCTGCTGCTTGCATTTGGCGGATATTTCCGCTGCTCTTTTTCCTCTCACAACCGAGTATCAGCTTCTGCACTTGTCTGATCTGCAGTCACCGCCCTACTCTAACTTATGCCTCCCACTTTTTCTCGCTGAAAAAAAAATAATGATTTCCACTGATTATTTTGCTTATTTCTTCCCACTCCCTCAGCAACAAGCCTCTCTAACCTCTCCTCCCAAGAATGGAGGGGAAGGAGCATGAGGATGAAAATAGCAACAAAATTACTAATTCCCCTGTGGCAGCGTCTTATTTGTTGCTGTCAGTGCATAACCCAGGTTCCTGGGGAGAAGAGTTAAAACCCAAGCAATCACTGTGAACTTGCTTCTTCCCGCACAGGAGTTTAATAGAGCACCAGGTTTTCAATTGTGGAGAGCTATTCAGCCACATATAATTTTCTTACACACTATATTAACAAAGAGCAGCCAGTCACTTTTATGAAAAAAAAAAGAAAAAAACTCTTCAATTCATTTTTGTGGAAGGAAAAGAAAAGAAAAGAAAAGAAAAGAAAAGAAAAGAAAAGAAAAGAAAAGAAAAGAAAAGAAAAGAAAAGAAAAGAAAACCTTTCTCAACTTTTTTAAAAAAAGACCTGTAGAATTAATTGCTTTTTAAGCATAGCATTATATGTTGTTTGTTTGAGTCATTTTGAGTACTTTTCCCTTTAACAGTAATAAAATAAACCCTATATTCACACTTTGTTTAAAGCAATTTGGCAGATTTAAATGGGTAATATTTTCTTTTTCTTTTCAAGCCTATTTTCTTTTTCTAATAAGACATTTACGATGTTTGGAGCACCCCATCTGATTCTGATTTCCTTCTGAAATCAGGTATGATAGATTTGCCAAACTCATTGTGTTCAGCCTGGTTAGCAGTATTTTATATGCTAAGCAAAACAGAGTGACATTTTCTGGACAGTGTCTGGGATGAATTTTGGATACACTATAAAAATTCCTATGTGTAAACAGTTACTGCGTTAGCACTAATTCATGTAATGCGAAGATGAGAGATGTCATTCTAGTGCTGGAACAATATGTGTTACCACTGCAGTTTGCTTCCTATCTGGTCTCTCATCCCAGTTCAATCCATCTTACTGAAAGCCAGGGACAAATGCTACTCTACACTTGCTACAAAGCTGCCTGGTTCATGTCCCAGGGGGTGGGTCTAAGCCACATGCTGATGGATGAATCATATAACCTTCTACTTTAAGGGACATTTTTTGCTATTTTGTCTTTCTTCATTTGGCATAACCTCTCTGCAGCCTCTCCAGAAATTTCATCTTCTTGAAGGGGAAAAGTGGGTTTGTTTTACATAACACCACTTTGTTCACCAGCTGCATTTAGCTCTCTGGGCTCTAGTTCTCTGCTCTTGGGGTGCTGTAATCATGGTTTGTTCTGGTAGATGTGAAAGTGTCTACCAGCTTGTTAATGCTTCACCTAAACTCGTATGTAGACTCTATGATAAGACTCTGAAGGTCTCACCATGGCCAACCATGCCATGATGTTTGATGTCCATCCTAAATATAAAAAAAAAAAAGAACAAAAATTTTTTAGTCAATCAAATCTGACTGAATAGCTACATGGCAGCACTGTGTTTTTCTCCAGGTTGGCACATGCTCTACAGTTATGCTCCCTAGCTTCTTCAGTATTGCATCCTCTTTTCAATCCTTATGAGTCATGGAGTTTCAGAGGTGATTTGGCCCCTGGACATAAGAGGAAAGGAGAGACAGCAAAATTGTCTCTCCTAGGAGAGACAGCAAAATTGTCCTCAGACATCAAAATGACTTGGCAAAGTTCTGAACCATGGTGGCACAGGAGATGATAGTGTTTCTTCCTCTATACTCAGCAGTCTGGAAAATGATATATCACTTCATAGTTCAGCAAGGTGAATGTCTTGATTAATCAGAGCTGTCTTCCTATGGAAATGGAGTTGATTATTTATTATTATGGAAGATATGTTGGCTCTTTCTGTAGATACAGTCATTTAATTTGAACAGTAGGTCATTTGCTCTTAGAGAGAGGATAATAGAACATTTCCCCCACCACCACTTCTTGAGCTGTCTGTTATCCTTTACTATCTACTATGCTACACTTTTTCTGTAAGGCAACACAGAACTCATGGCAATACATTTCCCATCCTCCTCAGCTGGGGACCTGCTATCAAAATCTTCCCATTTGCCAAGTCTTCAACTTTTCACTTCATCCTTCCTTCTCTCTCTCATACTTTTTATTCCTCATCTGAATGTTGCCTTCCTCATCAGCTTTATCTTTTCTTTTGTGGAGCTTGTTAGGTACCATTTCTTACAGATAGATTTTCCAGAGAGAATGTGACTAGTCATTTTAATGTTCTCCTCTTTTCTTCCAGACCATCTTCTGCTACACTGGCAACCCTTAAAAGTAAACTCTTCCTACTTTGCTGTTTAAAAGTTACTAATTAAAAAAGTGGAAATGTTATCAACATTTATATATGAAAAAGCAGAATAACAATAACAGATGTCAATTTTTAATACACCAGAGACATTCTGAAGTCAAGTAAAGCAAAAAATAGAATGCAAAAGCACAAAAAGAAGGGGAAAACTCCCAGCAACGTTGCCCGCTTTCTAATTCACATGAAATTCCTCTGTGATTCTGCTTTGTTGACTTTGTCATTGCATATTTTATCAGTGAGCTATTCTAAAGGATTCAAAGGACTGCAGTTGATTTTTACAAAGTTTACTTCACAAGTCTGAGTTATTGAAAGACTGAGTTCTTTCTTTCTTCTTCACTGGAATAGCCTTGCTAGAGAAAAGAACTGCTCCTAAATACCTATTCAGACAGCAACTTCAGGGTAAGATGAATTTTTTTGTAAAATATCCTGTTTCTCTGTACTGGCTAAAGAAAATCTCAATACCCAAGATGAGAGAAACAGTGATCCTGAATCCCTGACTTGCCCTTCCTTTCCTGATACCTTTTCCTGCAAATCTTGCTTGGCATTGATCCACTGTGGTCCAGAATTATTAGCGTTTCATGCATATTGCAAAGATAGTCATCTCATGTACTCAAGAAAGATTCGGTAGAGTGGGTGTAGATCAGGATTATCTACTAGCAGTGAATGAATCTGTCTGTGAGTACTGACAAGGATATGAGATAGAACATAATTAACTTAGTTTTGGGATTTTAAAACACTTTTGGGGAGAAAAGACAAAAAAATTATTTAGAGTGCATGACTTTGATGTATTCTTTTATTTCTCTCTCCAGAAAGATCAAACCACTCAGTCCACTTGCTACATCAAATTTTCTCTCTTTAGGTGTTCTTTTGATTTATTGCTTTTTTTTTTTGCTAGAAAATATTGCAGCGAATATTGCTTTTTCCTTGAAGGGATTGCCTTGTGAGCCAGCAATCTCATTTCTAATACTTTTTTAATATTTAATAAAGCTATTGGCCTGTAAAAGCATATTTTGTATTGTCTTTGTGTTCTTTTGTGATGATTCAGGAGATTGACAAAGTAGTACTTTGTAAAATCTATACTTATTTCCAAAATTAAAGAGGATAGATGTTTTCAATTTATCACAGGATTCCCTACAGTACTTACTAGGCTTTACTATCTTAACATTTTTAATCCAATGTAAAGGATCATCTTATTCTCTGATTTATATAACAGACCTTAGCTTTTCTATTTTTGTTTTATTTGACCTCAGAATGTTTCTGATGCTATTAAAATGTCATTTTGTTATTCTTGTTAAAAATAACTTCCTTTTTTTTTGCATATATAAAAATTGAGAAAATTGTCATGTTTCAAACATGGAACTTTTAAACCACAAGAGAAAAATTAATCGTATCTTAAAAACAAGATCGGTAAGGAGAGACAAGGCTATATGCTTTGAATTCTCTGTCTCTCTCTCTTTCACTTTTGAGAAAGGAATTATAGGAAGTGTGAACTACTTCAGTAGTTCATATAATATAGTAGAATGCCCATCTCCTGCATAATCTGTAAAATGCTTTCTTTGTCCTTTGTTTCCAGTCTCTTAGAGACCCTCTCTTCCATGGCATTTCCTGTTTTTTCTTTTAAGTGGGTGATAGCATCCAAATACTTTCAAAATCAGTATTTGGAGGCTCTTCACAGTTTACTAATTAAAATAAAAAGCCTTAATTTGAGTATTTTGTTGTTTCTGTCAGGAAAGTTTGGAAATTGATCACAAATCCACCTTTTCTGATGTAAACATGGCAGGAATGGTGTTAGTTAACCAGCAGGCTTTAATTATGTGTTGCATTACTGAAGACTACTAACTGTCTTTAATTGCTGGGATTTATTCAGGTGCTTCAGAGAGGAGAAAGAGAATGAGCATACAAAGCTCATGATTACATCTGTTTTCTGTAACTCCCCCTTAATGGACCAGGGCTTCTGCTGTTCTGTCTCATGAGGACATTTCAAGAGACATGAGCAAAGATGGGTAATACTATGAAGAAGGCTAAACAAGTACACCTGTAGGTGACACATAATGTACCTGGCAGCTCTCCTCTGGTAACTTCTGCCTGTCTTCTTATCACTCCAAGTTCTTCCTTGAACTCTGTAAATTCAAGGAAACCTGCCATGAAGTTTTGATTGCTGATGTTTAAAAGAAGGAAGAGGGAAAAGGAGGACTACAGGGCTATGTTGTTTTCTAAAGATAAAGTTTGCATTTGAAAAGCTGTTACAAGAGTGCCTTTGATTCCCTCCATTACACATGCCATACTTTTCCTCAGAGAAAAACTTTTTGTATACCAGGAAGTGTTATTTCACAGTTGCAATTATACTTGGGTAAAAATTTTCAGAACCATAAGGCAGTATTTTTATAACAGATAAAATAGATAGCCTTGTAATGAAAGGCTAGTGCACAATCTGGCCAGTTGGCAACAAAAAGCAAAATTTACTTACAAGTGGTGTTTAAGAGCATTTTAACTTGGACCACTCAATAGATGATGCAGTTGCTAGGTAATGTCTTTCATTTCTAGAAAAAGTCTTGAAGTGAAAGCTAATCAATAAGGCAGGTACATAGTGATGTCATTTGTTGCCATGGTTTCTGTACTTAGGAGTCTGTTATCTGCAAATACTATCGATCGTTGCTATGCAGTTGCATCTTTTCATACTGTTGTTTTGCCATTATACAGCTCTTTAATCTTGGCTAATGCTTCAAAGAGCAGCATGTCTGGGAGTTTAAACATGATAATAGATAGGCTTGTACTGCAACCCTAAAATATCTTGAAATTTACAACCCAATAAACAACAGGCATCTGTAGGAAGTGAACAAGGTTAACATTTTGGTGATTAAACTTCCACAAAGCAGTTGACATTTTCTAGTAAATTAATCTGCAAATTAAAGATCTCTGTGGAATTAATGCTATGACTCATTACATGGCAGATCATGTAGGAAAAGGGGTAAGCAGTCAATCCTCTGGATGATAAGGCTGTCAAATGCTTAAAACTCTAAAGGGCTTGAAAGCAATCACAGCTTCTTAAACAATGTTCTTACATTTCAT
>JAVCKT010005831.1:0-18504 GCA_032273925.1 Rhynchotus rufescens | reverse complement strand
CAACGAACTGCAACACAGGGAAGACGCTGCACGGCACGGAAGCGAAACGGACTCGATGCTCCCCAAGCTGGGCAGGGAGCGCCGCGCAAATCCCGGAGCATCCGCCGGGAAGGGCCAGGGACAGGGCTGGCACTCACGTTTTTGCTGGGCACGCACATGGGAGTGCCCTGCTTCACCTGGCCCGCCTCCACCACGACGCCCATGACGATGGGGTCCCGCGAGTTGAAGATGAACTGCGGCAGGATCTTCATCTTGCAGGGGAACACGGCGACGTGCCTGCGGGCGACAGGGACGGGCAGCTGCAGAGGGACACGGCGGCGGCGGCGGCACCAGCTCCGCCTTCCTCGTGCACACCGGGGCGCTCATCCCAGCGGATGGAAAACCCTCCTTCCCCCATTAGTTCTAGCCAGGGCTTGACCCTCACGAGCTACAGGGAGCAGCCACTGAGCAGGGCTGGTGGGAGTTTCACGGCGATGGGCTTGGGCAGCCCCAAACCCAGGGAGCAGTAACGGAATTATAACTGGGCTCTCCGAGCAGCAAGGGAACAGAAGCACTGATGCCACAGCCTGTCTCGACAACTCCACTCAACATGTTCTTATTTTTTTAATGCTAGCTACACAAACTCTATTTGGGATCAGGAAAAGCAACTTGTCTGAGGCCCACCTGGTACCACAGCTTCCATCAGCTCAGTTTGGGATCCCTGCAAGTCCTTACTGACAGGAGATCCACATTTCTGCAGTTAGAAATGAGCCCTGTGCACTCACAGCACACAAACATGGAACAGCAGAACCCAAACGCTGTCAGGTTTGTTTTCCTAACCCCACAAGACTAACCAGGCTGTCAAAAAGGGATGAAAAACTAAGCACACAGAGCAAACCTTAATAAGGCGGCTCCATATTATGTGATGGTTCAAGTTAAACACTGTAGGATTTTTTACAACTCTCATCCTAATAAACTTAATCCCAGTTGGCAATAACTAAAACAGAACTGCATGATTCCTGGCAGTTAAAAATTTCTTGTCCTATCCTCTTCCTCCTTTCCTTCCTTCCTTCCCATCAGAACTGTGTGCTAAATAAAAGCCTGGAAACATGAAGTTAAAGGCAGTTTCATTTAGGAATAAAACAATTAAGAAGTAATTTGGAAAGCGCCCAAATGAGGATGACTCATACTTACTTGAACTCCTCTTGTTTCTGTTTTTTATAGTCCTGTCTGTATTTCGTGAAGGCATCGAATAGATGATAGATGATTTCAGCACTAAAAATCCGAACTCCTAAGCTATCGGCCATTTCCTGGGCGTCGCGCTCGATCCTCACGTCGAAGGCCAGGATTACTGCGTATCTGCACGTGAAGCAGCCAGGCAGCTCGTCACACAGCCCGTGACGAGGCAGCCTGCCATGCACTCGGCAACAGAGCAAAGCAGGTACTTACTGAGGGTCATGCTCCAGCATAACCGATGCTTTCATAACGTCCTTTTTATGGACAGGACCTATGTTAATCCCCGCATACTGTTGAGGAAGAAAGCCACACAAATTGAGTCGTTACCCACTCTGCATTAAGAGGAGCCAGCTATAAAGCAGAAACAAGAATATCACCCCCAGACACAGCGCAGGGTACTCACTGGCACTTCTGATGTTTTGAGAAATTCAAGTAGAGCTTCTAAAGAGCCTAAGGTGGAAGCCTGGACATAAACCCCTTTCTCCTCTAACTTGATGGCGTTCAGCGTTTGCTTCAGCTCGTGGATCAGCTCATCCTGCAGGAAAGCAAGCGAGCCTCAGTGCTGCTGTGCGGGGAAGGACACGGGGGGTCTGTCCATGAGCCCCAACACCCGCGGGCTCTGCAGGGGGCAGCACCCACACACGCAGGTGCCGGAGGTCGGTGTTTGGGGGCTGTGGGGAGGTCGGAGTGTTTCCCTGCAGAGGAGGGTGCCCTGCAGCCCGGCTGCGCCCCAGCAGAGAGGGGCCTCCCAGTGCAGGGCCCCCCACGCCCGTCCTGCCGCAGCCAGCAACAGGCACAGGGGCCACGGGGCCACCCCGCTGGCACCCGCTGCGGCCTCTCAAACCCAAACACTCCCCCTCTGACAGCTGAGCCCACGCTCACCTTCGTGTACACACACAAGCGCCTGCTGCTGCTGCTGCGCTGCACACAGACACGTGCAGCCAGGCAAGGCTCTGCCTGGGGGGCTCGGGAGATTCATCTTCTTTCAGGTCAGAAGGCAGGCAGAGAAGTCAGGGCTGCCTGCTTAAGAGTGAACTAACCCTCGCTCAAGAAGGTCCATACAGACTTGTCTCTTTTTGTTTGACTTGGACAAACAGGAGCATCTCACCTGAATTTTGGTTTAGGGCAGCTGTCATTTATGTCGTTCTGACAGTGTAAGTCATAAAAGAAATGTCACAGGAAGGGTCTTTAAACTACCAGAGTTGGAGAAGCTACCTGAAGAACTCTACATTTCACATGGACGGAGAGCTACAACCTGTTATTTTAACAGTTTTTAAAACCTAAATAAGTTATTTGCACGGTGAACTCTCACCATCTGAATGAGCTTTTATCACACTCAAGTGCCTTATCTCACTATTAACCACCCTCTCAGAGCTGAGGGGAGTTAAGCCCTAAGCAGCACCTCACCTTGAGGACGGGCACTTCATCCTCCTTATGAGCCACGAGCAGCGGCAAACCGGCCAGAGTTTTCTCCAAGTCCTTCCCCAGGATCTTCACGCCTTGAGCAGCCACCACCTCCTTGTGCTTCTCATACTGGTTCTGGAAAGAAGAGGACCCAGGTAAGGGTTCATGCAGCCCGGGCCAGCTCGACCTGCCCTGGCCAGTGTGGCACAGAGCCCAATGGTTCCCACCTACCAACCCCCAGGTGCTGCCACGACCCCTGCCCGTCACATTTTCACTTTGAGCATCACCACACGAGGCTCTGGGGTCGGCGTTTCCTTTCATGGCAACGCGCCACCCGCTCTCCATACCTTGACTCGCAGCTCCTTCATGGGAGGAGGCAAGAGAAGACCTCTGATCTGAGTCACGATAGGGCCTTCCACCCCGGGAACTATAATGGTGTCTCCTTCTTTCAAGCGCCCGTTAATCAAAATCACATCTATGGTCGTGCCCATCCCAGGCAGTGCTTTAACCTGAACGAGGGGAGAATGAAAAGTCACTCCTTCCAGCACTTTAAACACACCCCTCTAGCCAGGGAGCTGGAGGGGAAGTTTCTAAGCAAATTTCACTGAGTTACCTCCATGACTTGAGCTCTCAGCTCCTGACACTCAGCCAGCCTCTTGGTCAGCATGGTTTGCGTCAGTTCAACAAGAAGAGCTATCAGGCTGCCCATGCCATCCCCTGTGTGAGCAGAGGTAGGTACAAGAGAGACAAAAGTGCGGGGATCCTTATTCTCATAAAACAAGGCAGCGTTCAAGCCCTAGAATCAGAAGCGATAGTTCCGGAGGGGAGGGAATAAAAAATAAATAAAAAAATAAATCAGTATGTTGAGTGCCAGCCAATTATGATTGCATTTTTAAAATTCCAATTAAAAAAGAAAAAAAAGAATTCAATGTTACTAACAATATGCTATGGAACATGCAGTCTCAACCCACACCTGGGAACACTATGGGATAAATCTACAAAGTTATTATTACATTTAGCTTTGGGCCATCACTGTGTGTCACCAATGTCTAAAGGACAATGTCTAAAGGAACAAGAGAGAGATGGGCTCCTTTCTAGCAGTTCCCAAAGAGGGAAAGAACAGGGACACAAAACTTGATCTGTTATAGTGACTCCATGACCAGGCACAGCATTGAGCTGGTACCTTCCCCAAACTAGCACTCCATGGAATACAGCGGGTAACCTCTGCTTTTTATTTATTTACTGAATAGCAAAAAAAAAAAGTTTGGCTAATGAGAAGTAAACACATGTCAGGAAAGATGCCAAAGTTCTTGAGATCCTGCAGGGTGTTTTGTAAAACAGGTGTCTGAATTGCCTTCATTAATGCTTTTGTGAACAGAACTAGCCTGACTATTGCAGCTTACCTGCTTGGCAAATTCCACTATGATGGCTTTTGCACGCTCCTCAAATTCATCTTTTGTGTTCTTCTTCTGCTTCTTTAAAGTGACAGCTACATCCGTATCAGGACTTTTTTTCCAGTCATATAACCTATCAATCTTGAAAATATAACAATACGTCACCTTTTACACTTGCTGAAGGGCCTCTTTAGGTTTACACCACTCATTTGCAAGGAATACTAAACCAGAAAGAGCTATCTACCCCTTTGCTCCAGGACTTAAATGAAATCTCCATTTGCTTTAACTGCAATTTTTCCTATCTATATACACACCACATTGGGCAACAACGTTGGACAGTATTTTCTAGAGCAATAAAACTTCAGCTTTTAAAAATTCAAATTATCTTAATGTGTTAATTGTATTCATGAGCTGGGATGGAATAATTTTATGTACATTAATTACATCAAGTTTACGATGAAACAAATTCAGAAGAAAGATTCATTCATAATTCCCCATAAAGAGAGTCTTTTTTTTCTTTTTGTTTTTTTTTACCTGAAAAGTGACACCACTATTTCTAAAGATCTTCTGAAGCTTGCTGGTGAGAACTGGAACCTTTCAGACATGTGTGCTTAGCGCACACACGACTGCAGGCTTTACAAAGAAAGCACTGAGCAAGTTTTCAAAGCAGATCAGCCTTCATCCAAGAAACTGTATTTGCTTAATCTAAATTCCTAGTTAGCAGCCTTGCACAACATTTCCAAGCTTCCTTGTATGGCAATTTACACATACCTAAATTAACACAAGTTAAACATCACAGCATTTCCTGTGGAGCTCAAGACATATTTAAAAGACAGATGAAAAACTAGACGTGTGACAAAACTCTAACATGAAAAGCAAAAACTTCTGGCAATTTAATCTCAGGATCTCTGTAAGCCTTAACAGCTTTCTATCCAAAAGCTTTTTAAACGGCAGATATTTTCAGTAACAAGGCAGTAATTTTATCTGTTCCAGCACCTTCAGTCTTAATACTTGTTTCATTCTGGAAAGGTTTTACCACTATTTGTGAATACCCTCTGATTGCTACATGAGGTAAGACCCAGACTCACTGAACACAAAGAGTTTCCTTAGTAGAATTCATGTAAGTCATGGCAGAACAAACAGCTCTGCAACAACCACCTCTCATGCATAAACCAAAGGGCTGAAAAATAACTAGTTCTACTCTCTAATAACTAGTTCTACTCTCTCTGCTCCAAATACCAAAATACTCCTGTGGTCATGAGCAACTGTATTACTGTGACATAAGCCTAGAAGCCAGCCTATCTTCAACTCACAAACCCACAAGTATTACTAACTAAAGCAGGTGTATTAACTGAAGTTTGTCTTCCAATTTTATAAAAAGAAAACATAAGTTTTACAGAAATCCATCTAGGTAGCTCTAAGGAGAGAGGAAAAAAAAGATAAAGCTTATAGAAGTGCAAACCACACATTCAAATCCTAAGATAAAGTCATCAGTGAGAAGATAATGAAAGATCTGCAAAACTCTCATAAGCGACAAAATTACTGGGCAGAGCTTCAAACAATTCGAGTTCATGGAAGAACTAAAGATGCCAAATGCCAAACATGCCAGATCTCCAGAGAGGTCTGAAAATTTGTCTTACCTTATTGAGAGCTACTACAAAGGGGCATTTCTTGGATTTCAACAGGTTTATTGATTCAATTGTCTGGGGCTCCAAACCATGCATGATGTCAACTACGAGAATGGCAATATCGCAGAGGGAGCTTCCTCTATTTCTTAGGTTGCTGTGGCATCAAGAGAATTGTTATGTAGCAACAGAACATTAAGAAAATAAAGTGTTAAACTTGTATTGACCAACAAAAAGCAAAAGTTGATCAAGTACCCAAATCCCACCAAGTTTACATTCCATTTAACAGAACACTTGAGTATTTGTAGACAAAAATAAGAGAATGCTACTATGCCCAAATTGTTTTCCTATTTTTTATATATTATTATACACACACACACACACACACATATATATATATTTTAACAATTCAGGATACTTTCTGATCTGTTCTACGAATACTTCAGTGAAAGAAGAGGTACCAAATTTGAATGAGAAGCTATTATTATTTAGCTATTTCAGCACTTCAAGATCACCAGACACCTGTGGTGCACAACAAAAGCTGGCTGGCAGCTGAAGAGTTATCAGTGATAAGATGCCAAAAAACTCATACCAAATTAAGAGGTGCCCAAAGACTTGGCATTTCGAGTTAAGTCTTAGGTTTTAAGAAAGTTACATCAAAGCCAACTTAACACTTCTGTTCAGGTACTCCACCAGAACTACCTGGGTAAACACACACATACTAGGGTTTAAACTGAAAAGTTGATCGAGTGACTTGTTCGCATGTCGGTGTTTGCAGACAGCACAGGAAGCAGCTGCTTTTTAACTATCCAAAAACATGTATCCTTAAGAACTCCATGCCCTTAACGGGGACAATGCAGACTGGAGGCTAAAGTAGAAGCTTTAATTTTTTAAACCAGAGTACTTATGTCTTCTGAAATGCTCACATTTTCTTTCCCAGCCAGCTTTGTCTTTTCTTTCACACTAACTATTCAGAAATAGTTATTTTTCTTCTATAGTTACTTTTATTTTTCCCCCCCTCCCCTCTAATATTCATGGTTCAATTGACATGAATACATTTATTCCTCCACTTTCGATTTTATTAGGTGAGATGAAACACAGTGGATTAGGCAAATACCTAGTACTTCGTTAGAATGTACAAAGACACTTTAAACATAATTTCTGAAGAAGAGTATTGAAAGAGTGAACATTACCTGAAAGACTCATGTCCTGGAGTGTCAATTATCAGCATTCCTGGAATTTTTATGTTCTCTCTGTCAAACTAATATTTCCAAATATTAGCCATCTTGGAAAGATTATACAAGGAAAAAACAACCCTTCAGAGCTCAGAGTCTCAGCAACAGGCCTAGCACCTTTAATTAGTCAAATTAGGCAAAGCTCATTTCAATACAAAATACTAATATAATGCAGCACAATTCCCTGGATATCAGGTAGCTATATGCTTGGCTAAGAGCATTTGCAAGAGGAAGCAGCCCATGGTAGGGTAGAACAAAATCTCCCCCAAAACCCACATACACAGTTCAGGCTAGTAAGATTTATCGTATCTGTCCTGAACATTTACTCCTCTCATGATCTTACAGCTTTAAGTAATTGAATAAAATCTTAAGAAAGGCACTAGAGAACTGAGAGGCAGTTTTCTGCAGGGGTTTTACGACAGCTGTTGCTGCAGCCTCCTCATTACACTCAGTAACAGTCAACGTTTTGGGCAAACCTTCATTAAACATCTCGGCAGTTGACTGACTAGTTTTGTGATCATGAAATTCTTAAGTTATGAGTAATATTCCTGTCCCTTGAAAACAGCCATCACTGCTAAGATTTTTGGACACTTACTCCAAGCAGATACGGTGTACTGTATCTAAAACGAGCAATACAACAGTTTTATTTCTGTATCAGAGTAAAATTCATATAGGCCCAATTCTAGTTCCTGCAGGTAAAAGTCAAGATGATAAACCAAGTATTGAGAAACAAATAGTCCATTAGTACAGATTGGGGTAAACAGCAGTTGCATGTTTCTGCTAAAGAAACAGCAATGCTTTAATTGGACCCAACATCAGCTACATATATTAACATCAAAAAGGTGAAGCTCCTCTTTAAGCAGGATGGGAAAAAGAGATAGGAGTTAAACAAATAAAGCAACCACACAGAAATTAACTTCAATAGTGGAGATAAAGGGGAAAAGGCACCTACCCTTGCCAGCACAAATCTCACAAGGCCTAAGTAGTAATTATTTATATTTTCAAAAAGCAGTATTTGAAGTGCTAGGTAACTTACATTTTTCACCATCTTGGTTTGCTCATTAATAGCTTCAAGGGGAACGTTAGTGGCCCCGATCTGCTGTGTGATGCCACCAGCCTCACTGTCCTGTACGTGGGTATGCCGAAGCTAGAGACAACACAGACAGCACAAAGAGCTGAATTCAAAGAGAACAACACTTGCATGTGAGAGACCATCCATAGTCACATCAGATGACACTCTTTTTAATAAAAACTGCATAAACCGGGACAAAAACACATCTGCATCTTACCTTATCTAAAATTTTGGTCTTGCCTGTGTCGACATGCCCCAGGACACAGATAACGGGTGCTCGGAGCCTCTCCGTGTTCATATTCTTGCTGTTTTCAGCTCGACGCTTCTAGAGAAGTAAATTCAAAAATTGCTAAGTATAAAAGAAAAGCTCGTGACCTCTTGAGATGATTATTCATGCAAAACAGAGTTAATTTGGAGACTTAAGTTTTCAAGCTGATTCAAGCAGAGGTAACTGACAAAAAATCAAGAAAAGAATAATTAACTAGCAGCTAAAATACAGTTCATTAGTAGGCTAAGTTATTGCATACACTAACATGTAGTTTTAATGTGCATTTTGAAGCAGTATCTTGGTCCAGAAAAAGTTCACAAGCATAAAAAGAAATTTTTAAAAATTTGATTAAAAAAATAAAATAAAAATAAAAGATATTTTTAAATTTAAAATATCTATAAAGGGTACACTTTTTTTTTCCTCCCCAACAGTGGCACAAATACGCCATCTGCAATGAAGTCCTCTAAATCAAGATGCTTTGGATTCAGAGAGGGAAGAAAAATAAAGAAGGGGTGAGCAGTAAACAAAGTAAGATCATTTATAAACTTATCTGAATACTAGTCATGACACAGCCACCATCTGGACAAATTTAATGGGGCTTTCTCTCAACAGTGGAGGCTGAAAGTGTTTGTTACACAGTGCAGGAGACTTCCCCCAGTAAAGGCAGCCCACAGTACCTCTATTCTCCGTTTCGCTTTATCGTAGGCGCGCTCTTCCTTAGTGCGGTCGTCGTCAGAGTCGTACTCTGAATCCGAGCTGATCTCCTTGCTAGGCTTCTTCTCCATAGACTGCTTCCCAACAGCTTGGGAATCTGCCTCTCTCTCATCTGAGGTCTTTTCATCCTCATCGTCACTCCCTTCACTTTCTCCTTCATCAGATTCTTCACTCTCCTCCTCTTCCTCCTCCTCATCTTCGTCTTCCTCGTCCTCCTCCTCATCCACTTCATTTTGTTCTTTGACTTCAATGTGGACAGGTTTGCTTTCTAGGAAAGAAAATAAAAACCTAAACTAAATTTTTTTTTATTGCATTCAGACTTGTAAAGAAGGGAGCAACAAAAAGTCTATTATGTAAGACTGAAAAAATGGGATCAGGTTCCCATATTTTTTTCACCTTTCTATATCAAGTCTTTCATGTCTATAGTTGCCAACTTAAGTGTTCACAATATGTGCAAGCAGAGCAAGTTGGGCACAGGGAAGGAACAAGGATACGAGCAGTCATTTTCAAATAGTCAGAGAAGTAAAAAGGTGTCCTTTATAACACTGTGCACTTCATAAAGGAATGAATTCACTAATACACTTTAGCATAGAAGAAGCACTACAAATTCACAATATGTATTCAGTGAACTTCAGATCATGAAAGCACATTTAAAGACAAAAAGAATCAAAAATTCTGATTCTTACAGTCACTTCTATACCTTTAAAAGCCTTATCTTTAGGGTTTTTTTTAAACAGTTTAGAGAAGACTTACCTTCTAAAGGAATTATTCAGTAAAACAAAAGGGGTTTTTTTTGGCAAATACATTTACCCTAGAAACAACCTGAGGGGTTCCCTCCTGCACTGAAGTCTGTCAGTTTAGCAATACACCAAGTCTAACTTCCAAGGAGGTTCCTTTCTGCACTGCACTGGCAGCTCATTCACATCTGGCCAGCCTGGGGGATGTGACATTGGTGGCAACAGACTAAAACAGATTTTCAAGAACATGAGCAGTCCTTACTAGCCAAGGTAGGCCAATCCAGCACCACAGGAATGCCCACCTCTGCAGGACCTGTGCATATGCTGAACCCCAAACTTGAAAGCACAGGGGTTAAAAGTGGGGTTGAGCAGGCCAGAACACAAACTAGTTTCTGATCTTTAGAAATAATGAAACTAAATCATGGAAGGACTAAATACAGTAACCAGCTCCCCTTCAGGGAGCACTGCTTCCTCCACCACCATAGAAACTTACCTGAGAAGCTCCCCCCACATGCTTGCTAAGCTCTAACTCTTCTGCACACACTGTTGTCAGCTGGACACAGAAAATGGACTTTGCCATGTCCAGGACATCTATTCTGGTAGCTGAACATGAACATTCCGGTAGTTTCTCCCTTTCTTCCTCCCTCCCTTCTAAAAGAAGGGGATTAAACACCTAGAGTTCACTAATATCACTTCATGCTCAGTCCACCACTTATGGGGGAGCTTATTTCATAGATATTGTTCTACAGGTCTCAAAAATTTCACAGTAAAACTGTTAAGGTTTGGAAATTGTTACCAGAGAAAATTAGTACAAGCTAAAAGGTTTCCCCAAAATGCTAGTGGTGGTTTAAGCACTTCTAGAGGGGATTTTTACTCCTGTAAATCAAACAACAACAAAACTCCAAGCGACTTAGTTTAGGTGGTAAGTACACATCTAAAGAATCCTTTTGGCTAGGATTTGAACAGTTTCTGAAAGTTTTTCCTTTAAGAAGATGAGGTGCTTATATCCCTTTCTACCACACTTGCTTCAGCACTCACACAACTTAGCAAAGGGGAAGAATTACAGTACTTTCTCCAGAAACAACCCAAAAGAAATCTACTGATCCTGGTATTTACATGCTCACCTTTCTCGTCGTCTTCATCACTAACCATTGCTTCCCAGTCATCCAAACCTGCATCTTCTGTTTCTTCTTCTTCTTCCTTTTCTTCTGAAACTGTGAAATCCAGAATTAAATAAGTGAAAAGGAAACAGCCCTGCAACAAAGTTTTTAGAAGTCCCCATCCTCTGACTTACCGACAACTGTGACTTTTAAGCTTGCTCCTACCATTAACCTATAAATTACCTCAATTCTCAAATAAAAAAATCCTGATAATCAAGGGGAAAAAAAATGTCACCAGTCTTCACTAATGCTGCCTGCTTAAGAAATCATCTTCACTTCTCTTCACAGTCTTCTAGCTCTAGTATGCCTAGCAAAAGTTATTTTTGGAAGACACAGCTAAACTACTCTAGATCCAGTTCCTGTCTGCCTATCTATCTGACAAGCATCTGCTTAATAAATATCACCAATTTCTACAAAATCACATGCCTTGAAAAGAGCTGTCCAGTTAACAGCTAGTCATGTGTAACAGAGAAACAGTAAGAGAGTCTGGTTGCAGTATTCATTTCAGTTAGGAGGAAAGCAGTTCAGCATCTTTAAGACTACATGTGCCTTAACACAATTATACGACACTCTGAATTCCAGATGCATTGAACGATTCATTCCCTCAGCTCAGACATCTGAACAGGCTGCAGCTATTAAGAGATGAATGGCAAAAACAAACTTTCAGTCTCCTCCAAAAGAGGCAGTAAACAGCATATGTGATGCAGGACACGGCAAGTCATGAAGTTTCAGCTATTTGAAACCAACAGGAGGAGTAAATACCAGACTGCTGGCAGATTAACTCAGAAGTAGAATTCTGCCAGACAGTCCTTCTCTTTTGTGGCAACAAAATCATTCCTGCAAGAGAGAAGCCAACTAGAACTGACACACATATGCAGCATATGAATATTTTGGCATATTCAACTGGAAGTCTTGTCAGTACTTGTCTAACTTAAGAATAAAGGTAAAAACTGAAAATGGGTGTCCTAGTTAAGGAAGCAGAAAGAAGTCCAGTACGATGCTATTTTGTCAACACAAGTACTGTGTATAGGCAATTAGGAAAGCAAGTGTCACACACCAGGCTAAAGAGTCTTATTCTCACAAGCCAGTCAATACCCACTGCATTTGGCACTTGTGAAAGCAAAGCCCACTGAGTACAGAAAACCATCACTGAAGATTGCAGCACAGGTACCAAAAGAGAGCAGGGGGAATGGGCTGCATCTGGCAGTTGGCAAATCAGACTTTGAGAAAGCAAATGAGAAGTGAAAGGAGCTGATCATAAGGCACCAAATGTTCTAATATGCCACGGCTGCCTGAATTAATTGAAGACTAGAGTATACCCAGAATACAGAGCATTTACAGTCTCACATCCTGAAGCTTTGTGCCTTTTTATGTCATGAAACTCCCATCCGTTCCTCAGACAGTCCCTTGACTTAGGAGAGCTACTCAGCCCCATTCAACAAGATACAGAGTATCAAAAAGTTATTTGCCACTCCATACTACCCCACAAAAGTTATTTGCCACTCCATACTGCCCCACAACAGCCTTATTATATGCTTTAAGTTTAACAACATTACTACTGACCTGGTTCTACTGGAAGAGGAGTCTCTTCTTTTACTGGTGGTTCTAGTTCCACAGCATCTTCAGCTGGGGAAGTTGCCTCCACAGGTTCTGAAATTGCAGGAAAGCAAATTAACTGCTACATTCTCAACTGAAACTGACCTAGTCAGAAATTGAATGTTAGGCTAATACAGCTATTTTTAAGTTGTACTGATACAAGGAAACTAACCAAAACTAAGCAAACAAGCACTTACTAATCTAAAACACAGTAAACGTCTTGGAAGTTTATTCTTCCAAGGATAGAATAAGAAGCTATAGGAAGCTTAATAGGAATATTAATATATTATTAGGAATATTAATAGGAAGCTTAATAGAAAGCTATTTCCTAAATAGCCAGCACACTTTAAATAGACTTTGTCAATTAATGGCTAAAAGAATTGCCATTACTTCTGAACACAGGATTCTGAGATTTTTTTAAACAGTTAAACAAAATAATACTGATTCAAGTAATTACTTTTAAACCAGTTATTGAAGTCTCAGTGAAAAAAGCCACTCTATCATAAAAAAAAAAAGAAAATAAGAAAACAACCACCACCACAAGAGTCGAGATAAACATAGTTTGAACTGATTAGATGTGTCAAACTAGCATGATAAAAATTTTTAGTTCCGAGTTAAGTTTTAGCTTAAGAGTGTTTTGTTCGTTTGTTTTTGTTCAACTAAAAAGTTACTTGTGGTTCTGGAAACTGAAAACTATCCTCTCTATAGGACACAAGCAAAACATCTTTCTCCAATTTAAATAAAATGACATCAATGCCCTTTCATGCAGGGTATCAGCTTAGACTTAATAACAAGTCATTGTTATTTACACTTTGTTGCACTTACTTTATGTAAGCGCAGAAAACATGCAACCTCACATTCCCAATACTGTTACATCTTATATAATACTTGCAAATTCTAAAGATAAACTAGACAAGAAAAAAACATAATGGTCAAGTATACTGTAAAACAAAGGATTAGAAAACAACAAGCAGTCTTCAAAGCATCTCTCATCTTAATACATGAGCACTTGCTCATGTAGGGGTGAGGAGACGAAGCAACTTGCAGGCACTTTGACATGTAATCAATTTAGGATTAGTTGGTTTATTCTGCAAACACCTCCTGGAACTGTGACTATTTTGTTGAGGATCACCATATGTAAAGCACACCTTCTTTATTTTCCTGCTGCTGTTGTTTCTTTTTCTTTTTATCTTCATATATTGGCCTCTTTTTTGGCACAGAGTCTTTGGATGGCACTTCAACACCTATAAAAATCAGGGAAAAATCCAGGTGATTACTTGCTAAACAAAGTTTGGATAAACAAGACGTTTTTCTAGACCTGCAAGGTGGAAGAGTAGAAAGAGTGGAAAGTAGGCTCAATGCATTTTCTAGCTAACAAAAACCTTAGTCCAATTTTTAACGTTACAAGAGTTGAGTGATGTTAAGCAGTTCTACCTGTTCACTCACTACCCTTGTAAATGCATTTCTCAAGTAATCCTGTCTCTGAAAGTGACAAATCTTAGAACTGCAGGTTTGAATATTCCCAATACTACTTAAATATGCTTTCATGAACACAAATACAGAGCCCTCAAGCTTACCCAGCCTATGTCAACTGAATTTCCTCTATGCTAGAATTCATTTTAAAACAGCCTGATAATTGACCTAATGGCAGACATTTAAGAGCAGTTAAGGGATCTCCTCTTACAAGTTTAATTAGCAGACAGCATTTTGCCTTTTGCTATAAAGGCTGTATTTTTAAAGCTACAGATTTAAGTACTAAAATAACAGCAATGTGAAGTCATCACCTTCATTTTCACCTCACCAGAAAAATATCATGGAAATATTGCAAGAGATTCAATCAAGACTTTTAGTGAAACAACAAATCCTTCATTTAATTATTTCAGTACTATTTGAAATACTAAAAATTCCTTTGGGTAGTTTACTGAGACTGACAGAAATTGAATTATGGCAGCGTAAGAGTAGGACTCTAAAGGGCAGCAGCAATTGCAGAGAATTAAGAGCCTAAGTACAGGTCCTTGGGAGTTCCAAACATTGTACCAGCTACAGAAATCCTTTCTTTCTTTCCCTCACCCCACTTTCAGCAAAAGTGAGACAGTGGTCCCCTCCTACTCCCAAGTAGTAAAATCTAAACGTGATGACTAAGGTGCATGAAATATCGTTTTCATTACCCTGAGCTTGGAGGAGTTTAAGAGTAGCCTCTGCTCTCGCTCTGGCTTCTCGTTGAGCTTTTGTTAAAAGTTTTCCCTCCTTCTTCAAACGTTCTTTCCTCTCTTTTTCTTTCTGCTTCTTTCTTTCTTTCCTCTCTTGTTCTAACCTTTCCTGGAAAAAAAAAAAAAGGTTACCAAAGAAAACACTTATGGAGTGTGCTTTACAGAACCAAAAGCTGGCAAAAGTACATATTCTGTGACCAGGAAACATATCAAGTAATGATCTGACAGCTGAGCCAACAAGGACAGAGGTCAATCAACACTTCCTTCATTCAGTCTGCAGAATAAAACATAGTTATACCTCTTCTTTGCGTTTAGCTTCTAGCTCCTCCAGGCGTCTTATGCGTTCTTCTTCCTCTCTTTTCGCCCTTTCCTCCTCCTCTTTCATTTTTGCCAAGGCTTCTTGCATAGCTTTGACTGTGGCTTTACTAGGACCCTTTTTCTTCTCTTTCTCTTTTTCTTTTTCCTCACCTTTCTTTTTCTTCTTGTCTTTTTTCTTTTTGTCTCCCTCATTGTCATCAGCTGCAGATAAAAAAAAGGCTAGAAATTTTAGGGAGTCCAAATACAGTTAGTGCTTCTACTACGATATAAAACTTCAAATATAGGAAAGCAATATATAAGCAACCCAGAATGAAAAAATAAACAGGTTTCTTAAAATACAAAGGCAGGGCCTCACGTGTTTATGCAACAGGTGTCTAGGAAAAACCATGGAGTGAAAAAAAAAGTTATATTTGGATTAGAGAAATGTAGGCATATGCTGCAATGAGAATTCACCATCTGGCTTTTCTTTCCCCACACACCTGATAAACTACAGGCCAAGGAAAAACAGCCACATTAGCCAATGCAAAAAGGATGAAAAGGTTACCAAATGTCTAGCGTATCTGATTTAGAGGAAAGCAGCAGTCATCCTCATTGCTAGCCAACTCTCTGGTCTCTTTATTAAAAAAAGTATTTAAATTAAGTGTACTAGAAACTCTGCTACCAACCTTCTGCTGCGGCAGGAGTCTCTCCCTTTTCCCTGGGGGCTTCAGAGGAAGTTTTCTCTTCAGCTTTCTTTGGAGCTTCCTTTGGCTTTGCTGGTTCTCTACCAGCTTCTGATTCTTCCTTCTCTTTCTGTTTCCTCAGTTTGGCTTTTTCCTCCTCACGTTTCTTCCTTTCACGCTCCTTTTTTTCTGCCTTCTTCTGGGCCACTGTTTTTACTTTGAATTCTTCCTCATCCCCACTTTCAGCAGCAGGCGCAGCCTTTGCTTTCTGGGTTTTCTTTTGTCCTTTTCTGGGCTGGGAGACCTCATCTGACTCATCACCACTCTCCCCTGAAGACAGTGCCCTGACTCGCTCTTTACTTTTTTTAACGTTAGTCTCATCATCTTCTGACACGTCCTGCTTTTTATTTGACTTCTGAGTTTTCCCTTTATTTTTCTTAAGCAGCATCTCATGATCATCATCATCACTGCAAGAAAGCATTTCTTGTTTGGCTTTCTGATTTTTTTTAGATTTTCTGTCTTTATCTTCTTCCTCACTGTCATAGTCATTTTCAATGCTGGTCTTTTTATTCTTTCCTTTCCTCTTCTTGTCTTGTTTTGATGAGCTGATTTCTTCATTGTCATTTTCAGCCTAGTAATAAACAATCATATAATAATCAGTCATTAAGAATGAAAAAGTGAGTGTTCTGAGACACTGCATTGAGAGCTCAACAAAATTTTCCCTTACTGAAGGCAAAGTTTGAAAAACAGTACATAAACACAGGTTTTATATACACACTATGTGGCTTGTTTTATTACATTGCTACAAAGCCCACAGTTAAAATCTATTCTGCATGGTTTCAGATCATCATTTACATGCAGACATGGCTTCTGGCAAAATTTTTCATAGTTGTGGCATTTAGCATGAGAGCACGACCAGATACAAATAAAGACAAACTGCTAAGTTTCACTTTGGAGCTCCAACTACACTACAGCACAAGAACTTTATTGGGACAGTTGCAAATGTTAACCCAACTACTTCTTACGACACATCCACCTCCTTTACATTGTTCACCTTTCCTGTAGAAGGCTCCTTGTCAGCCTTCCCTCCTTGTGTCTCTAAGGACAGTTCTTCCAGCTCTTTCAGGATATCATCTTCACTAAAAGAAGAAAGAGGTTTCGGGACTTAAGTAAATGAGCTTGTGAATAATGGAATAAAATTAGAAAGAGAGCAAAAATATTTACTCAAAATCCTGTTTTTTCTTCTCTTTTTTCTTTTTGCTTTTAGCTTTCTGAGGCTCCTGCTCCTTTGCAGCTCCTGCACCTTCTATCTCAGCAGCAAGGGCATCAATATCAATATCATCTTTTGCACTAAAATACAAAAGAGAATGCAGAGTTATGAACAGGTCAAATTAAGTGACATAAGGAGAAGTCCCCTGCGCAAAACAAAAGTTTCAAAATCTGAGATCAACCAGAAGTCATGAGGCAGGGAAAAGATGTTTAACAAATCATTACACAGTTACCTTATTCCTTCCAGTACACCGAAAGTTATTTTGCATACATTTTAGGGTTTCACCTCTCCAATAGAGAGAGAGAGAGAGAAAAAAAAAAAAAAAAAGCTGCACAACAGTTCTTGCAATTTATGTTCAGTTATTTAAGATTTAGATGGGAGATCTGATTAAACTTTTAAGAATACAATTATGATTTCATTATTTTCCTTCACCACCAGAAGACAATTGCTTAGCCATTCAAATCATAGAAAGCATGACTAATGGAAAGATTTTCCCCCGAAAAGTGGGAAAATAAGCACAAACAGAAAAAAAGTTTTGGAATTCAGTAGCCAACCAATTCCACTAAAAGCATTCATCCACTCCTTTCAACATTTCTGTGCACAGAAGAACAGAACTACTGTATCTTGATAGCTCTTGTAGATAAAATAGGAGATAATGTAAGGTAAGGAGTAGTTTTTCCACAGTTTCCAACTCACAGCAACAGCTGCTTGTGCTCTGCTACCAGACTGAAGAGGGTCATCATTCTTTGTCAGAAAAAGGCAGGCAAGAGAGAGCGCCCTAACCCCTTCTCCAGACTCTCAAAAAACAGATCAGGAGAAATCATAAAGTTACAAGCAAGTATTTTCATCACTTCTAGACCTAAACTCCCAGGAAGTCTCACGAGGCATTTGATCCATGCTTTCCTTCTGCTTAGATCTCATTCTATCATTTTTTTTCCTTTTGATTCCTTTTTCCTTTCTCAGTACAATCTTTAATTTGTAACAAAGCAAAAGCATCTCTCTTCTCCTCTATCAATAATTTCAGTTCAGCATTTTTAACAGGCTTTTTTTCCCCCCTTGTATTCCTGGGACTGAGCCGTCTTCTATGCAGAAGTTTTTCCAAGCTACTGCACTCACAAGGCAAACTGTAAGGGGCTTTTTTTCCTGCTATTTCCTGCTGCCCACTTAAAGCTTCCATGCAACTTACTGCTCTATTAAATGAGCAAATATTAGCATGCTACTTGTATCACAACTTGCAGTTTCCAAACTGCCCCCCCAAAAGAAAACAACACATCACTTTTCCTCAAAATGCTCTCAAAATACAGCTCTTCCTCTCACACTTCCAGTCTACATTATTATGTTACAACCACCAGCTGTGCTACCAGAGAAAGAAAAATCAGAAAGCCAGGAAAATGCATTTTTTCCCCAAAATACAGTCTACGCAATAACAACAAATCTTTAGGATACTAGAGTTTCAGCCTTTTTAGTTCACACATCCAAGAGTAATTAAAAACACAAACACACACACCCCCCACAAAAGCAGCATTTTATTCAAGTCAACAAATACTGACCATCTAAAAATTGCACAATTATTGTTTAAAGATCAAGTTTAATGCTTTGTATTTAAGATTTTAGGGTTTTTTTT